>JAODXP020010189.1:0-16771 GCA_027497455.2 Sardinella longiceps | reverse complement strand
TGTTAAGAAAATATTGTGTTTCTTAGACGTGTGCTCACATGTATGTCTCTTTCTTGTGTGTGTGTGTGTGTGTGTGTGTGTGTGTGTGTGTGTGTGTGTGTGTGTGTGTGTGTGTGTGTGTGTGTGTGTGTGTACATGTATACTGTACGTGATTCTGTGAGTGTATTTTTATTATTTGTGTGCGTTTCTGATCCCATGCTGATCATGAGTATTTTTAAAAACTTCCCCTTTTTCTGCGTCTCTGACTCAGTTTCACATTGGTGAGCTAAATTTGAGACTGATAGACAGCCAGGCCTGCCACATAGTCAAAGGGGGTTTGTTCAAAGCTGGTTGATGATGGCTCTTGCGTAGGCCTAACTATGCATTCAAATAGAGATGGAATATAAAGTAAAGCAGAACCTGAGTTTGAAGTTAAGATGGTGGGCATTTGAAGCAGAGCTTCAGAATCAACAGCAGATTGTAAACACTTTGTGCTTTTTCACTCAAGCAGTAGGTTAAAGCAGTCAGAAACAGTTCCAGGCGACAGCAGGTCGAGCAAACGAGGCTTGCATTCACAGAACAAAATGGTGGACATACAGTATACAAAAAACATTTTACAGTACAAACTAATTTGACTAGGAACCGCATGAACACGCTCATGAAAATGACGCAACGGACAACAAGACAGAACAGGAGATCCTGATTCCAAAGACGTTGAATAATTAGCAGTCCCCAAATCTCTGCATTGTCTCCAACCCCTCATCCCAAAAGTGAATAAATTCGTTGCCATATTGGAAACTGTATTCAGCCCCGTTTGTCAGGACAGATAGATAAATTGCTATAGCTAAAAAGACAATGACTCAGGCAGCCAAATGGGCTAATTAATCATGTCAACAGCATACTCTTCAGGCAAAGGTCTTTTATATTTTGAGTGACACATAATTTTAAATGCAGATAAATATTTTAGGACAAAATTGTAGCCTACTCTACATACACTTAAGATACTTCAAATATATGAACATTACATGTACAGTAAATGCACTTCTCTTGCACTTGGGAAGACAAGGCGAACAGTGTTGGGTAAGTTACTTTAGAAATGTAATGCGTTACAGTTACAAGTTACTCCTTCAAAAATGTAATTGTAGTGTAATTATTTTGATTGCTTTAATAAAGTAATGTAACTAATTACATTTGATTACATTTCAACATTTTTGAAAAAAAAAATTCATTTGTCAAGCAGAGTTTTTCAATCCTGGCAATGTTAAGCTAACAGTCACATATTTTTCAACACTGACACTGCCAAAATCCTTTCTAACTCCCACAGCAGTGTCAGATTTCATGGCGAGCAAATAGTTAAAATACTTGGTGAACATCACAGACTAAGCAGGTGTTTGT
The DNA here is from genome assembly GCA_027497455.2 of Sardinella longiceps. Taxonomy (NCBI): domain Eukaryota; kingdom Metazoa; phylum Chordata; class Actinopteri; order Clupeiformes; family Clupeidae; genus Sardinella; species Sardinella longiceps. Next base: position 15,397 of record JAODXP020010189.1, on the reverse strand, counting down.
TTGTCTGGGATTGCTCATACAGTATGTGTGCACCTGATCAATAGAGTTCATTTTCGTATCCAGCAATGGGCTACAGGCCTATGTTCTAGTTTCTGTCTGACAGTCAGGCCTCCTTTCTAATGGAACTTAGACCACTGTAGATCCAGTTACAATTGAGTTGCCAACATGATGGTAAAAAATATTTCTTTTAGAATAGTTTTAGCTGTAGTGGCATTTGCTGTAGTTGTAAATACAGGATGTTGTATGTACTGTACATGAAGCGCACTATAATACCAATATTTCTGAAGATGATATTGGGATCATGTAACTAAAATTGTAATTCTGCATATTTCTTGAAGTAACTGTAATTCAATTACACATTTTTTCAAAGTAACTGTAATTGATTACTGTTACTTTTATTTTGTAATTAAATTATGTAATTTCGTTACATGTAACTCGTTACTCCCCAACACTGAAGGCGAAATGCATTGACTTCACTGCTGAAAACAGAGAGAATGGAAAATAATAAGTCCCTCCCATCAGATTGTGGTCAGGGTCATGACAGGAGGAAACTGATGTGAACCACTGGAGTTGCCGGGGACATTTCCAGTCACTCACACAGAATGACACCTAAACAGGCAAAACCTTCCGGAGCCACTGTCCTCACTAACAGTGTTAAGTTGTTGTTTTTGATGCTGAGTAAGCAGTAGGGATATCAATGCCCCATTTATGGATAGGGTAGTTAGGGTCATCATGAACTTCTTTTTCTTGCTTTCTGTTCACAGAAAAAGGGAACAAACAACATTGTTTCCTCATTTCAGAGAATGACACGCAGATATTAATATGAAAAAGATATAACCTATTTGGCACATTAGTGTTGAGTTTTCAAATTTTCAGTCTTGTAAAAATGGACCACTCTTCTAGAGTTCTTAGAGTGTGATTCTTAGAATCTTTTATTTTTCTTGTTGCATTGACCCCTCCCAGCCGTCTCTATGACAATCTGAAACCTACAGCAGAGGTATACTTATTCTGGGTTTTCCTGTAGGTGTCTCTTTTGTGATCATTTCTCTTTCACCTGCCCTCTCACTTGCTCATACTGACAAGTTACATGTACTGGTGTCATTTTTGGGTCATTTTAGTGCTAATAGTTTATTCATACAATAAAAATGACTACATTAAAACGATGTTAAACAGCAGACAAAGTTCAGTTACACTCAAAAATAGTCAGGAAGAAATGTATGGGTCATTTGAACTGGTCAACTATTTTACAATTAATATGAGTAAAGACCACAGAGTGATACACATTGCATTGTGTATCACTCTGGTCATTCCAGATCATTTTGAAATATGGTCTCTCCATGATAATGAAGTCATTTGGTGACGTGGAGGAAGTGGAAGCTTCAGCTCTTTGCGGAAGAAAGTGCTCCAGTTTTGCCCTTGTGATAGAGAAGTAAAAACTGAATTCTCTGTGTGCAACATGGAACAAGTCCTCTCCATATTGTTGGCCACATTTATACTCCACATACAGATTTACACAGGTAAAGAATCATCTTCTATTAAGTTAAATGAAATCTAGGGGGAACAACTATTTAAAAAAAATCTAGAAAAGTAAATCGACCTGTTGCCCTGTTGTTTCACGATTGCTGCCAGAGGATGTGAGAATATGATGCAAGGTAGACCATATAGCAAAACGGAAGCCTATGCTAACTGAGGAGGGCAAGGAAGTTTAATTTTCTTGTGCCCCCATCCATCAGTAAGCTTAGAGGTTACAATGGCAAATCTTTAATTTAGGGTTAATTAAGGATGCTGAATTGAAATCTGCTGTACGCCAGGCTGAATACATTTTACTCTCTAGGGCTCTACAGGCAATGCATTACAGGTGAATATGTTGTATCTCCTCTGTAACTTCTCTGGCTTACTACTTTGAGAGAAATTTTTTGGAAGAAGAATTTTTAATCAGATTTTTTTAAAAGGCCTATCAAATCGAATGTATGAAAATTTCCATGTATAATAATTATACATGCACATTATTAATAACACCTTACATGTGAAAAATTTAATCATGGTCTCATGGTAAAGAAGTGTTATGACGATATCTAAATGAGGTCATTTTATTTCTCAATTTGAGGCATTAAGGGACATCTTTGAGCCTGTCGTATAACTTAGGCCTATTTAAATTCAGCACACTTGAACACCCATATATCGTTGCAAACCAAAAATTAAGACCATCTGGGTTAATATGAATATGAATATTGACCCTACTCAAGTGTCCCAAAATATGTTGACTTTTTGATTAATTAATGAGTATTGTTCTTTGATTATTATGATCAAGAGAGCAGATTCGTGATACACTGTATGTTATCATTTTTAGCTAAAGCAACTAACTGTAGGATTACCTGCAATTTAAATGTTTTCCCCTTCCCCTGCTGGGTAAACATTATAAAGCTTCTCTCTCTTGATTCAAAGAAAACCACTTTATGTTCTGAAATTTTCACGATTGTTCATCTCAATTGTATGCACTAAGTGATGTGTAACTAGGGGTGAAAGTAGTTTCAATTTTTTTACCAGTACTACAACTTTATTGACACCGTTTCAAGAAAAAAAAAACTTTTTCGTTTTTGGGACTGTGTGTTGTGTATTATGTATGGATGTATGGAGCATGGTTAACAGCAGACTCCACTCCCCAGACATCCCAACCTGGACCTAGAGGTGTCTATCTAGCGATTGAATGAATTGACTACAGCTCAAAGTTTTGATAGGTAGGGGGCCAAGGTTTAGGGTTTAGGGACACACCATTGAACTGAGGGCTGCCAAAAGGGCTGGGGAGAAAAAGGACGTGTTTTTACTTAATCATCGCAAGTGAAAATTTTAAAATGGGCTTTTGTTCGTCAGAAAGCCTCTTCTCTTACCACTACTACATACCACCTGTCAATCTTATACCATTACTTGGTATGTGTATAGGCCTACGTTCACTCCTGCCTGCAACTCTTCATTATTGACTTGTACAGAACTATAATGGTGCATTCCTTGTGACAATTCAAGTTAAAACTTTTTACATTATTCTGTGGCATGTACCTTTGAGTGTGAAGAAAGTTTATATTAATGTTAATATTTTTGATATCTTAATATTGTGTTCACGTATGTTTGCGGGTGATAATATGTTTATCATTGTCTGTGTATAATTTATGTCATTGCCATCAGAACAACAAGTCCTCGATTAACTATGATTATAAAGCTTATTTTAACTATATAGCAATAATAACTATAAATTGTAAATTACAATGTATGTGACCGTTTTATTGGAAGAGACTGAAGAGGATTCAGAATTTCTATTCTGATCTATGAAATGTACCAAAGTGAAAAACCAAAAAGAGGAGGGGAGGTAAAAGTAAAAAAAAGAAAGACAGAAAACGGGTAAAGAAAGACAGAAAGCGGTTAACTAATTCCATTGACAATCCGCTTGACTGACTAAACCCCAGCAATGGTGATGACGGCCACTTCTACAAGGGTTTCTAGAACTGCTCAAGAAACATGAGTATTTGTGCTGAAGTGTGTTAATGTTCATGATCCAGCAACTGGCTGTTCACTGCCCACCAACCACTCTATAGTGACACAATAACCATTTGTTTGCAGAGCCAGGATTGTGAACGGGTATATTTTTGAGTTGACAGATGCGTTCATATATCAAAGGTGCACTGGAATAGAAAAGCGGGTTGTTTCTGACTGAGTTTTAATAACTGTATTGTCATGTCTCCACAGCTTTTGCAGCTGAGGACAAATTTGTCCTGGTGAACAAATCAATCATCCTGACATTACCAGCACATGAAGACAAAGAGAACCTGAACAAATTCACATGGAATTATGGTGGTCAAGATATTTTGGATTATATCCATGCAGCCAGTTTTGTGAATTATAACAAGGCTTATAAAGACAGAGTGGAGTTTGATAAGGACACTTTCTCCCTGCGACTGGACAATCTGCAGATAAAGGACTCTGGTCTCTATAAAGCAGAAAGGAATCCACATGGAAAAAAGAAAGAGACAGTTATTGAGTACCACCTTTCTGTCCTGGGTGAGTGCATTTTATTTTGAATGTTATTATTGAAGGGCTTCAGTAGCCTATGCTTCTCATCAATAAGCTACAAAAAGAATGTTATGAAACTACTGGCTATTTGTCTCATCTAGCTCTATATGTGGCCATTTTATAGGGACTGAATGCAGAGCACTCAAGGCAATTTGAAACCAAAACCATTCCACAAGAACTAAGATTGAAGTGAAAGTAGAGGCAATGGATAAGATGTATTTTTAAATATATCTAATTTGTATGACTGACTGAGAGACAGTCTGTTTACTTAGCAGCAGCAGCCAGAAAAGGTCATAATTTTAATTTCCAAGCTTAACATAATAGGGTTGTAGCTTAGAACCCTAGACATACTGAAGCGGTAGCAAAATGAATTTACTCAGCAAGTACATATATCAGCCATTGGTTATATTCAGACATTGTGGTGTTTAGCCAATCATAACATTCTATTCAGACAGGGTGTCATTGGGCAGGCTTAGCGTTGTTTGAATTGGCTTGTTAGTTGCACTGAGGTTTCAGCTGCTTTACCCAAGGGTCTATCACTCGTGGCCAGACTATGTTTTATGTGATAGTCTGGCTTGTCAGGCTAAGTGCTTTACAAAAGATGATACAAATTAATCTAAAAGAGATTAATCTATGAACATTTTTTATAGAGATTCATTTCTAAGAGATTAATCTATAATCTAAAATCTATAATCTAATCTATAAACGAAATATGAATTGTTTATAGGCTACACAAGAGACATATTAAGTTGATATGGTCTTTTTTTAGATATCGCAGAATAATTCATTCAATGTCAGCAAAGAAAATGGAATTTAACATAATAATAATAATGATAATGCATTTAATTTCAAGGCACCTTTCATGATAGACAGGTAGGTCATCTGGTGGAAAAATTAGGCCTAGTTTCCTGTCAAAGTTTTCTCTGTGGATTCCTGATCAGAAGGCCTATTAAAAGAGATCAAGACTTGGGGCCACCCCAAATTTTGCAAAAAATCCAATATGGCCGACATTTTCCAAAATGGCGTATTTTCATACAGTTTCGGCCATTCTGGAAGGCCATAATCATTAAATATGATCACTTTTCCACATAATACTGTCATATTCCTTCAAAGACATGTTTACAAAGGTTGACTAAACAAAAAAATATCTAAATAAAAATGACCCCCTTAAAATACATCAAGAAATTTGGTCAAAATTGGTAGAATTTTGCATTTTGGCATTATTCAAAATCATGACTCCTTTTTTCACAGAAGACTTGTTTTATTCCACCAAATATATATCTGCTGATCAGAAGGCTTATTAAAAGAGATTAAGACTTGGGGCCACCCCAAATTTTGCCCAAAATCCAATATGGCCGACATTTTCCAAAATGGCATATTTTCATACAGTTTCAGCCATTCTGGAAGGCCATAATCAATAAAGATGATCACTTTTCCACAAAATACCGTCATATTCCTTCAAAGACATGTTAACAAAGGTTGACCAAGCAAAAAATATGTGTAAATAAAACTTACCCCCTGGAAATAAATCAAGGAAATTAGTCAAAATTGGTAGAATTTCGTATTTTGGCATCATTCAACATTATGATGACCCCTTTTTCACAGAACACCTGTGTTATCCCACCAAATATGTATCTGTTGATCAGAAGGCTTATTAAAAGAGATTAAGACTTGGGGACACCTCAAACTTTGCCCAAAATCCAATATGGCTGATATTTTCCAAAATGGTGTTTCAGCCATTCTGAAAGACCATTAATCATTAAAGATGATGACTTTTCCCACAAAATACTGTAATATTCTTTCAAAGACATGATTACAAAGGTTGACTATGACTAAACAAAAAAATATCTAAATAAAAATGACCCCCTTAAAATATATCAAGAAAATTGGCCAAAATTGGTAGAATTTCGGGTTTTGGCATCACTTTTGGCCCACTGTCAGCCAAATGTTTGAGTAGGAGAGGGTGGGAGATGGTGTCAAAAGCTGCGCTGAGGTCAAGGAAGATGAGGATGGTGAGTAGTCCAGAGTCTGCTGCGTGAAGAAGGTCGTTGGTGTGTGTGTGGGTGTGTGTGTGTTACAGACCCTGCATCCACCCCCAGTCTGACTGTGGTGTCTAACTAGTCCAGCAGAGACTCCTGTAATGTGACTCTAAAGTGTGTGTGTGTGTGTGTGTGTGTGTGTGTCAAAGAGTCTGTGGTTGCCCCCATACTGACTGTGGTGTCTAAGGGTGTTTTCACACTTGGTCCGTTTCAGCCCTCTAAACGAACCCAATTGATGACCCAAATGATGGCATGTTTTCTGCCAAGTGTGAACACAAAACCGTACTCAGACCCCCAAAAACACCTCTGAATCGAACCGTACTCAAAATTAGCGGTACGGTTCGCTTAATCTGCTTGATGTGAACACAAAACGGTCCGGGCTCACTTTGCCTTTTTGCGTTGTATTTTATCCCTCTAGACTTGCCGTTGTCGCATTGAGGGAGATTTCTCTACCCTCTGATCACGATGTAAACATACTGCAGACATGTCAAACATACAGACAAACGTCTGTTCTTCACAACGTGATAAGAGTTTAACGAATATATACCTAGGATGACGTGACAGAATTGCTAATCGTCGCTTTCGTATGCAACTGTCATGCAATTAATAGCGCAGTATTTTGACAGAAAACTGCAGCACAATCGCCGTATGTATGATGTGCATAGGCTACAACAAAAGTTTTGCTTGTGCTAGTTGGTTGTGTGCAGCGCTCGCATAACCGGGTGGGTGGTCCTAAAACTGTTGGAGTTGGTGTGATTGGTTGGTAGGCTCGTGTTGAGTGTCATGTTCAGATCAGATCCAGTCAGAATCCTGGAAAATTATTTTAGTGGAATGTGGATTTTTGTTACATTCATAAGGTAAAGTTTAAAATATTATATATATATATATATATATATATATATATATATATATATATATATATATATATATATATATATTCAGATCAAATTGAATAGACTAGCCTATGTGAAATTTACAGATTTGCTATTGGCCTACTCAACTGTAGGCAACTTATAAAAATACCATGCTTGCCTTGTTCTGTCACATTTGTAATCCTAAAAATGCTCAAAAGAACTGTTATTATGAATAGAAAATGCATACCAACCCAACCCCCATTGTCTTTATCATCATAATTATGAAAGAGGCAATGGATAGCCTGACAAAAACACAGCTCAGTGCCACTACATCCCCCATAATTCAAAGCGCTCAAAAGAGGTCTGAGACCTCTAGAAGAACTATATGTGAACAGAAAGAAAACTGAGGCCTCATTAGAGCTGAAGCAGACCAGAAAGGGGTCGAGTCCTCTTTGATAATGTGAACACAAATAGAACTGAGTTTTTTTTGTTTGGGTTCCCTTTTTAGTCCAGTTTAAGAGGACTGAGTTCAGTTCACTTGAAAGGGACCAAGTGTGAAAACACCCTGGTCAAACAGTGACTCCTGTGATGTGACTCTAAAATGTGTGTGTGTGTGTGTGTGTGTGTGTGTGTGTGTGTTACAGAGCCGGTAGCGGTCCCCACTCTGACTGTGTTGTCTAACTGGTCCAGTAGTGACTCCTGTAATGTGACTCTAAAGTGTGTGTGTGTGTGTGTGTGTGTGTGTGTGTGTGTGTTACAGAGCCTGTATCCGCCCCCACTCTGACTGTGTTATCTAACTGGTCCAGCAGTGACTCCTGTAATGTGACTCTAAAGTGTGTGTGTGTGTGTGTGTGTGTGTGTGTGTGTTTACAGAGCCTGTATCCGCGCCCACTCTGACTGTGTTGTCTAAGTGGTCCAGCAGTGACTCCTGTAATGTGACAGTAAAGTGCACAGGACTCAACGTGTCTCTGATCTCCAGCTGTAACGGCACCCACTGCTCTCCAAACAGTAGAGACCAAACACACCAAACCCTTGTCATCTCTACCAACCTCACCTCCATCACCTGTAACCATAGCAACCCTGTCAGCTGGACACAGAGCAGTGATAACCTTGATCCGCCATGTCCACAGCCACACACAGATCGATCAGGTCAGTGCTACAATACATGTGGATTTATTTATGAATATTTAAGGTGTTTAAGCATTACAAATCTGATAAAACATGTCTCCACAGATAAAGAACAGAATAATGTCCTATTGTGGCCGCCTGTCATACTAGCAAGTTTGTCCGTAGCTATTGTTGCAGCAGGAGCTATTATATATAAGAAAAAACGAGGTAAGGACTCTATTCTGTGTAATCAGTGTGACTGTACTGTAGGTCCTAATAATGTAATTACACCATTACACATTCTTTCACCTTTTAGGTACAGCACAAGTCAACAGAAGACAGGTAGGAGAAAACCTGTGATATATAAATATACAGTATGCACTTAAAGTGATAGTTTAGGGAAACTACAGTAGAAATTTCAAAATTTCAAAATGTGTTTTTGACATTGTAGCATGTTCTAAATCTCACCCCAAGCTATAGAACATCAGACACAGACCTTACAACACAGAACTGTAGTGTTTATGAATACAAATGACTGAGCAAGTGGTTAAAACAGTATGTTTGCACAAGCAGCCAGTTTGTTTACAGACCTCTTTTCCATCAAGTTTATGCTTATTCCCTCACTAGCAAAGATGACACTGTTTGACTGAAGTTGTCCTTTAAGTGAGGTTGCCCGTTCTCATGCCTGCATCTGTTGTGATTTTGTCTCCCTCACTGTGCTGCCCCTGGGAACACGTGTGTCAATCACCTAAAGAGTGGCGATGGCGGGAACAGTCAGGATATGGTAAAACAATCAATACTAAGCATATCATCATCTCCCCTTTAGTTTGTAATTTCACCCCCACTGAAATCCAGTGTTGGGCATCTACTAGCTTCATTCTATTCTACACTTCTTTATTCTCAGTCCTAATGAGAAGCACCTAATACTGTAGCCGAAACAGATATATGCTTGGACTGCCTCATCTTTATGAGCTTAATTAATAATCCTCAGCCCTTTTTTATACATAAAGAAGCTTGAGATATAATAAACATGTAATTTTATTGTAGCTTACATTCTGTCTTCATGTGGTAGATAAGCTTCTTTTTAAAGTACAGTTACTCGGAGTAAGCAGTCCACAACACTTTTACAGTAGATTGCCCAGCTTGAATTTCCTATGGAATGAATACAGTGATTTCTTCTGATCTTTATCTTTTAAATCCAAATTGGAATTTAACATAATACTACAGGTGTTGATGTATTTTAAGTTCATAAATATCTCTATCTCTCTCTGTTTGTGTGTGTGTTTGTGTGTGTGTGTGTGTGTGTGTGTGTGTGTGTGTGTGTGTGTGTGTGTGTGTGTGTGTATGTGTTTATGGCCATATTTCAGCAGGCAGGTGAAGTTGAGAGTCCGGGATGCACAGATAATCCCTATGCAGAAACACTGTTCCCAATGCAGGTGTAATATGGATTAAGATTAATAATCCATGCCATTTATTTCTAATGTTATTAATTTCTGATATCTAATCCTACAGTGAGTGAGAGTCCTCAGTGACCAGCGTGAAAAATAAGTCAGGTGACAGCGCATGAATCCTTTAAGATGACTTAATTATGATGAGTTGGCACATATAGACACCTCTTAGAAATATTTTATACTTAAAGTGATTATGTCATTTAACCAGGCTACTCTCACCATTTTCACCAACACCCTTCCTATGTAACCTTCATGTTGTGTTGGTGAAAACACCCTGGCTTCAAGGCAATTACTTTAATTCTACATTATAGCCTATGTCATGCTACAGCTGAAACCGTGGCACTGAAATGCATTTTGGGTGTGCTACTTCAGATTCATGGTGGCAATTCATGTTTTGTCTAGATCAGGGATGCACCACAGTTGATCATCGTGCACCACAGTTTTCGAACTGGTTTGAATTTTGTCTATCATTAAAGAATGTAACATTAGATGGCCAGTGTATTTTCTTATAACACAGTCTTCTTATCTATAACAAAGTCTTTTTCAATTGAAAGTGGTTAAAAACTATGTTTAATTTTATATTGGCCTTAGCAGGTTTTTCAGTAAATGGCCCACAAACAGAAAAGTTTGTCCACCCCTGGTCTAGATTATTGTGTGCATCTTCAGATGCTTAGTACTCGCTCAGCAGTATTCTCAGTTATTGCAACATATCAGTGCTCTGCATCTCAACACTGTACACAATAGTCTAAAACTATCACCATAAAACAAACTGTTGAAACAAACTGTGTCAGTCTGAAACACTGATTTTGACTGTAGCACAGTGTTGTTTTAATACAATGTACATATTTGACTGAAATATCTCTAAAGGTGTCTATTGTGCTATCCTCTGGAGGTTTTGTTTTCTGGATACAGCAATGACAAAACTATCCAATGAATAAATATCTAAGATACTAATAACAGCAAAAGTTGCACCTTGATATGACGCCGTGCCTGTGTAAGACAGTTGTGTTAGCTCTACTTATATGTTACAGTAGGTTCACTTACTGTTATGGGATACTGTACAGTCTGAGCAATGGACTTTGACGTCTGCTCGCCTCATACAGTTACAGATACAGTTCATGTATCTGATGCCTCGATTTCATTATCATGCATGGTCTTTAAAATTCCTATCTTAGATTAGATTAGATCCTACTTGCTGAGATTGTTTAAAATAATCACATTAGCTTATATTAGGCAGAAAAAAGGTGCACAATTTGCTAGATAAACTATGGGCTTTATATGGTTTATCTTCGGCTTTACTTGAAGTTTTTGTGAGTGTCTAATTATGTCTGATGGTTTCATGTTGTGTATACTGCAGCCCTTAGCTTTCTTTGCTTTGTGTTTTTACGGGGTCAGCTCTATGTTCCCACAGCTCTTTGTTCCCACAGACCTATGTTCCCACATTTCTTAGAAAATTTGGGAAATTGGGCCCTATTATATGTTCCCACAGCCCAGCATGCCTCTCACATTACAAAGATTTTTTAAAAAATTAGACCTCTGTTTTCCCACAGCAATATGTTCCGATTAAAGGCATGTTTACACCAACACAGGTAACATTTATCCATTTAGCCCATCTGTTCACATTAGAATGGGAGGATTCTGGAAACTGGATTCCAAAAATGATTGCTGAGGTCGGTTTCAAAAATGATCTGCTGAGGTGGATGAATATAAAATCGTTGTGGAAATGTGGAAGCGGAAACTAAGCCCCACTACCTGGAAGGCACCATTGAGGGCAAATAATACCAAAGATCAAATCTTGCTTGAAATTATATAGGGGGGACTACTAGGCAGGGGTAGAAATGTGGGACTATAGTACCTGACTTTGGAAGAAAGATAGAAAAAAAAACCTCTTTGAAATGTGAGAATATAGGGCTGTGGGAATATAGGGGCTGTGGGAACATAGGGATGTGGGAACATAGAGTTGTGGGAACATAGAGCTGTGGGACCATAGACACGCTCCCGTTTTTACTGCTTGTATCAAGAAGAGGAAATCAACCAAGCCTGCATCTACTCAGTTGTGGCTCTTTGCATAATTTTTGTTAAGTTTAAGTTTAAGTTTGGCAAAAGTGAAAATAAAAGTTACTTTAAAAAATTACTTTTAGATTTAAAGGACATGCCAGGCATTGTTGGCAACTGTATCTATTACACATTAAAGCTTTATTCGGTAACTCTTTTAAAGTCACATTTCATGGACTTGTCACTCAGCCGTTAGAAGCGCCCATGGAATTGGGTGATGAGGATTTACACGTACTTCTGGCACGCTAGCTGAGCTAGCTGGCCTCCGTTACATGAGCAAGCTGCTGACAACGTAGTAGAGACAGGGGAGGGGCCAACAAGTTGTATAATTTAGATTTTTTATTTCATTTTTTGTCATAGTCTTGGAATTACGTAGACTTGCCAAATACAGCTTTATGAAACCATTCCAATAGAATAAGGATGCTCTGATATTGTGATTAAATCATTAGACTTTAGGTGATCTATGTATGTGTATTTCTGTCCATCTACAGAAGCCTGCCCCAGTAACACTCTATGACACGGTGCAGTTCACTCGACTCGAAGACTCCACCGCAGCACAAGAACAATCTCCTATGACACCTTCCCTTCCAGAAACCATCTACTCTGAAGTGAACAAGAAGGGGAAAACCTGTCCAAACAAAAGCTAATTATTGGTGATTGGTCTGAGTAGTCATGCTGATGCCACTGCACTCAAGCTGGTACTTCCTGGGTCTCTTTTTCCTTCCCTTTATGGAAAGGTCCTCCACCTCCGGTATCCAGCCTGAAAAGTGACTTATTGATAGCCTGGGAGTTCCCATGCTCCTTTGCCCGCTTATTTCATTACACTCTGCAGAGCAGCATGGTGACCATGGCTGTTTTTTCTCGCCTGCTTTCGGTATCCAATCGCAGAACAAAAAGGGATTTGTACGGCCCTTGATTGCATTTTACGTCACGTGGTGGCTCTGGTATTGGCTCCGAGGTATGCAGGCTACAGACGCTATGATAGACATTCGTAGCGCCCAATAAGCGTGCTATGGACAATTGTAAACAATGCTTCTGCTACGAGAAATGCAATAGGTAGGTCCTCAGACTAAATATCACTTGTGATTTTAGTTTGGCATTCGCCAGAGCTACCTTATTGAGTGAAGTTGAAACAATTTCATTTGCCATAGGCTAGCTAATATAGCCATTTAGTATAAACAAAGCCAGAGCTTTCTGAATGTTTTTTTTTTTAATCTACAGTCTCTTACCTCTCCCCACTGCTTTTGTATATATTAATTTCCTATTTGTATGGCTTTATTTTTGTCAGTTTTAAAGAGAACCTATGCAGGATCCGGTGGCGTCATCCAGTAAGCTAACAACCAAACAAAGCAGTTATTAAGCGTTTCTGCCAATAATCCTCCATTTAGAATTGCATAGTCAATGGTGATCGCCGCTAAAAAAAATGTATCGACAGTTGAATGCGCTGAGAAGTCACAAATCGCGTTGTAATTCAAACAGTAAACTCTGGCTAAGTCACGTGACCTAGCTTGCTTGCTAACCAAAACGTACGATAGCCGGGACGCGCTCCCTGATCTTGCATAGGCGGTATCTGCCTCTAGGAGGGTCGGACAATCTCGTGAAGGGGCTCGTTTTACTCCGGAACATGTCATTTATCAAGTCTAGTGAGTTCTAGGCAATTTACATAAAGGTGTAATGAATAGGAAACGTTGAAATTTTACCTAAATGTTGCATGTGGTGGCTTTAAGCAATTGGTACATGGATGTCATTTATTGGTTGACTTGATGCCCCCTAGCAGCAGCAAATTGAACTTGCAGTCTAGTCAGGATTGGGATCTTACCAATATATTGTAAAATGACATTGTCGTCTTTTGGAGTTATTGAGGTTTTTTTATGTATCTGTCATATTGTCCAAGTGATTGTCATCATTAGCCTAATATTCAATTCAATTCAATTCAATTCAATTTTATTTGTAGAGCGCTCATCATGGACGTCACTAGGATCCAGAGTCAAGGGGGGCTTAGCCCCAGAGGGGCTAATATGTTGATGCGCGCGCAGAGCGCGCGAGAAAATTTTTAATAAATAAATTATATTATACAGTGTATATGTGTGTATATTGGCAACTATTTATTACTTGAAGGACATTTATCAGAATATCTCATTACTTAGGCTATTTTTATTAACAACATTAGTCTAAATCAATTCATCAGACTGGTTTGTGAAGAGAGATGTCTCCATCAATATCTCCATCAATGACTGTGGTGTACATGAACTAGGCACTGAGCAAGATACAACAAAGGTAACAACTAGCTTAGTTCAAATCCTAGGGAAATCTGATGATGCAGTCAAACATGAAAGTTTCTCAAACATTTATTCTGCAAAATGAGCATACAATAGTTACTAAAATATATGCTAGGCTATAGCAAATAAACATGTCCATCAATGCATGTAGGACAAACTAATCTGGCATAGACTACAGGGTAATTTATATTTCATAGTTCAGTCTTTTGGAGAATATGTTGCCTAGCAATTTGCTGGATCAGACTATAGCCTACCAAACTTCAGATAAGACTATTTTTCCGGCTCAATTTGAAGCATAGCTCGTCATCAGCTACAACAACAACAACAAAAAAAATGCCCTCAGTGGATGCAGGCAGAGCTGGAGAATTTACTGAGAAATTTCACATGTACTTAAAGTGGAGTTTCTCGTGGACCGTTTATCATAGCAATTAGTGACTAGTACCATTGGAAAGCTTGGAGCTTACTGAATCCGATGGTGTCCGGAGATCGCGTATTTGACGTTAACTCCGCGAGTAATATAACCGCTAAGAATGGATGTAATTTACATACAATGAAAATAATCTGCCCAGCGTTAGGGTGGCTTGGGGGAAATTTAGGGAGGCTTGAGCCCCCCCAAAATGGACCTAACAACGTCCATGGCGCTCATATACAGTACATTGTCTCGTGGAGCTTTACAGACAGTATGGGAAGCATCCATGACAATCAGGGGCAAGGAAAAACTCCCTTCGCTTTGTAAATAATTTGTTTTGGAATAGTGAAATTATTACTGTTTGTATTTGTAGCTGATGAACTTTATGTCAGGGAGTTGCCATTTACAAGTCAATGACTGCAGCTACAAGTTGATAGCGAGCCAATGCTTTGATATCATGAATGATTACAGACAATATTATGGCACAGATTTATATGAATATTATTTACAAATGTATAGAGATAAAAAGTTTATGTTCGTTGTGACAAAGAGATCTTTGATGTTTTTTTCTTTGCCCTGATTGGTTGTAGTGCTGTCCTATTGCATGGCATTCCATGCAGAGGCAACTTACAGACAACTTTTTAACCTGCCCACAGTGCCAATCGTGTTGCGCTAGACCCAGTACAGTTTCTTGCTGTATCATGGGGTTGGTTTTTAAGATATTTTTGGGGCTTTTTGCCTTTAATCAGATAGGACAGTGTAGAGGTGGACAGGAAACAAGTAGGAGAGAGAGATGGGGTGGGATTGGGAAATGACCTCGGGTCGGTCTCAAGCCTGGGTCCCGAGTGGTATGACGCTCTATCCTGAGCCATGGTGCCTCCACTTTGAGGAACTTTTTGAGCATTCAGAGAGGGGCACAACGAACATGATTGGGTCACCTGTTTCACACACGTAGTAGCATCAGCAGGTCTGAATGCTCAGTCCACAAAGGAACAGAGTCTGGTGCAGGGAATGGCCAGCTTGTCCGTAAGGGAGTTAGGCGGCATACGTTAGGTTAGGGATAATGCCTGGTGAGGTGTCCCGATATACAGGAATGGATATGGAAAGAATGATAGCCTACTGCTTCCACCAAGTCCATTAT
>JAODXP020010188.1:15000-17269 GCA_027497455.2 Sardinella longiceps | reverse complement strand
TGTGTGTGTGTGTGTGTGTTTCAACTGTCTGCATGGCTAGGGTGTTAAATTAATCAATCTAGTTCTTAATTTGCATGTTTGCATGTGTGTGCAATGAGTACATGTGAGTGTGTGTGTGTGGGGGGTGTGTGTTTGTGTGTGTGTGCAATGAGTGCGTGTGTGTGTGCGCGCGTGCGTGTGTGTGTGTGTGTGTGTGTGTATGTGTGTGTGTGTGTGTGTGCTGGTGCACCCAGGGTGTCGTATTGCCTTATCGCTCAGATACTTAATCAATTCCGTTATCAATTCCTTCCTTGTTGTGGCGTTAAAGAGGGTGCGGGAGTCATATATGTGTGTGTGTTTATGTGTATGTGTGTGTGTTCATGTGTGTGTGTGTGCATGTAAAGTAAAGGTAAAGCAAAGTAAAATTCTCGCCCTTTCCGAAACCAGTCCCTAGTGCCTCTCCCTACACACTTCCCCTTCGTTTGCGCATCCATGTGAAGGGTAAGTGCCATCCGATGCCGACTTTTCGAGGGTGTGTTCTGTTATTTACCGCTCGTGATGGAGCAGTTCATTCAAATGTTAGTTCCGCACGTCAGGTGGATGAACACAACGAGATCCATGTTGCGTCAGATCCTTTCACGCCTACTGTAGGGAAGTTCGTCCGAAAGCATCTTGCCCTAATTATACCCTTCCCACTATGAAGGGAACTCGTTTAAGCCGCGGAGGTGACTTCCACCGAAGTAATTAGTGGTAGTGATTAGGGACTAGTTTCGGAAATGCCGAAACTTTACATAACGCTGTTTTCAACCCAACAACCACTCAAAGCACTTAAGACTCAAAGAAGTAAAGAAAACACAAAACACAGTCGGTCAGTCAGTCAGTCACTTAGTCAGCCAGAGTCCCACATGGTACACATGTATCAGTCTGTCTGCAGATAGCCAAGGAATGTAGGTGTGTGTGTGTGTGTGTGTGTGTGTGTGTGTGTGTGTGTGTGCATAGTGTGCGTGTGTGTTTGTGTGCATGTACTGTATGTGCACGTGCATGTTAGTATGATTGTTAGGTGATCAAATGGGATTTGCAGCACACTTTACACGTTACTTGTTCCTACTGCTACCTACTTCCAAGTGTGTGTGTGTGTGTGTGTGTGTGTGTTCACACATGACTTGTTCCTACTGCTGGAGGCGTCATTTCCAAGTGTGTGTGTGTGTGTGTGTGTGTGTGTGTGTGTGTGTGTGTGTCTTCACACATCACTTGTTCCTACTGCTGGGGGGGGGGGGTCATTTCCAAGTGTCTGTGTGTGTGTGTGTGTGTGTTTACGGGTTACTTGTTCCTTCTGTGGGGTCAATTATCAGGGGAAAATCCAAATGACATAACACACACATGGCGCATAGGTGCAGCCACACGTGTGTGTGTGTGTGTGTCCTGTGTGTGAATGTTTGTGGTGGAGGGATGGGACCATGGGTTGTATAGATATGTGTGTGTGTGTGTGTGTGTCCTGTGCTCTTTGGACTGTTTGACTCTATCCACACACACACACACACACACACACACACACACACACACACACACACACACACACACACACACACACACACACACAGAGGCTCCCTTATCATAGATAAGCATCACAGGCCCCAGAACTCTGGACCTCTCACCTAAAGCTGGGAACAAACCTGCTGATTTTCTCCGTCTTTTACGATTAGAACGCCACTGAGCGAGCCAAACCCCTCAGACTCCATAAATATCTCTCTCTCTCTCTCTCTCTCTGTGTGTGTGTGTGTGTGTGTGTGCGTGTTTGGTGCATGTATGCACGATTAGTGTGCCACTGAGCGAGCCAAACCCACATACTCCATGCAGGGTGATTAGGAGCCGTTAAGGAACACTAACCTGTCGGTTGAGTTGTTCACATATTAATGTCATAACTGCCAACTGAACACCAGTTAAGATATCCAACTTTGTATTTGATTCAGTCAGTAATGGAAAGAATCACATTGCGTGATTGTGTGTGTGTGTGTGTGTCAGTGAGTATGTGTGTGTGTGTGTGTGTGTGTGTGTGTGTGTGTGTGTGTGTGAATGAGGTTGTATGTGTGCAAATGTGTATGAGTGAGTGAGTACATGACAGATGGGTGGCGCTGTTTACTTCATCATAGTTTACTTAGATCACCTCCAGTAGTTTACTTACATACTATAGTTCCTTAACGGAGAGAAGCAAGACTTCTAGAGAGACATGGAGACCTGATAGAGTTCTAGAAGGTTAGAGAAGTTCTAAAGGCTTGAACAGATAGATGGA
>JAODXP020010188.1:10000-12500 GCA_027497455.2 Sardinella longiceps | reverse complement strand
GTGAGAATGTCAGGGCCGTCGGCCCAAATAGTGTGTCGGCCCACCAGGCATTTGCCCTGTGTGCCATATTGCCAGTTCACCCCTGCGTGTGTGTGTGCGTGTACGCGTGTGTGTGTGCGTGCACGCGTGTGTGTGTGTGTGTGCGTGTGTGTGTGTGTGTGTGTGTGTGTGTGTGTGCTGTCTGGGGAGCGTGCAGTCAGTGGGTTATTATTATGGGCATTATATCAGTTATACTGGAGCAAGATGACGTGTGTGTGTGTGTGTGTGTGTGTGTGTGTGTATGCGCGTGTGCTGCACTGTGTGTGTGTGTGTGTGTATGCGTGTGTGCTGCACTGTGTGTGTGTGTGTGTGAGTGCTGCACTGTGTGTGTGTGTGTGTATGCGTGTGTGCTGCACTGTGTGTGTGTGTGTATGCGCGTGTGCTGCACTGTGTGTGTGTGTGTGTGTGTGTGTGTGTGTGTGTGAATGCTGCATTGTGTGCTGTCTGGGGAGCGTGCAGTCAGAGGGTTATTATTATGGGTATTATATCAGTTATACTGGAGCAAGAGGACGCCATGTTGGAAACGGCGACAGCCACTGGTGTCTGTGCAGATGCCGTGAGTGACCTCCTCCTCCTCTTCCTCTTCCTCCCCTCCCCCCCCTCCTCTTCCTCCTCTTCCTCCTCCTCTCTGCAGAGACCTGTTGCACATGCCCCCTCTGGAGGTGGTGAGGGGAACTGCACTGAGACACACAGCTAAGATGGCTGACCAGCACCAGCCCTCACATGGCTGTCAGTCAGGAGTCAGAGAGAGAGGGAGGGGGCAGAGAGAGAGAGAGAGAGAGAGAGAGAGAGAGGGGGGGGCAGACAGAGAGAGAGAGGGAGAGAGAGAGAGACAGCAAGGGAGAAAGAGAGAGAGAGAGAGAGCTAGGGGGCAGAAAGTGAGAGAGCGAGGGGGCAGAGAGAGAGAGGGGGGGGCAGACAGAGAGAGAGAGAGGGAGAGAGAGAGAGACAGCAAGGGAGAAAGAGAGAGAGAGAGAGAGCTAGGGGGCAGAGAGTGAGAGGGAGAGAGCGAGGGGGCAGAGAGAGAGAGAGAGAGAGAGAGAGAGAGAGAGAGCGAGGGGGCAGAGAGAGAGAGAGAGAGAGGGGCAGGCCTTGTACCAAGGGACTCACTCTGCTTACTAATGTGTTCACTACACTAAAGGAAGCCTAAAAGATCCACTGAAGCATGAAGGCTGAATGGATTTGTGCAAAAAAAAAACAACAACAAAAAAAAACAGTTATATCCGAATGCAGACACACACAACAAATATTCAGTGAAAATGCTCAAATGTCCTGGTTAAAGAATAACGTGTCTCATCAGATGTCTTATGTCTTCTTACAGAGCAAACTCATGAGGGATCTCTCGCTCTCGCTCTCTCTCTCTCTCCCTAATGAGATGGCAGACTGAGGCCCCCTGGTGGTCAAAGGGGGCAGTACCAGCAGCAATCTCACAGATGAGATCCAATACAGTGGCAACACTGGTTGCAATGGCAATGGCAGTCCATTTCACAGGAGACCTTTAATGGCAAACACACACACACACACACACACACACACACACACACACACACACACACACACTCAATTCCACAAAACACACCATTTCCTCAACATTGTCCTCCTCGTCAACCTTTCGAAGCCCTGCTCTGAGTGTGTTCATGTTCATGATGCACGTCTCACCCACATTTAGTACACACTTATATCCTAAGCACATTTAGTACACACTTACATCCTATGCACATTTAGTACACACTTACATCCTATGCACATTTAGTACACACTTACATCCAAAGCACATTTAGTACACACTTTCATCCTACGCAACTCCAAAGAAGGGGATTATCATCAAGCTACAACAAAGTAATAATAAAAAAACAGCTCCACAGTGAGTGATTTGCTAATATGAAATTGAATAGGTGGGGGCACTGATTCAGTGGGCGAGAGCGTTGTGCCATTATTCCGGGGACCAGGGTATGAGTCCGACCCGAGTTCATTTCCCGATCCCACCCCATCTCTCTCTATCTCTCTCTCCCACTTGTGTCCTACCCACCTCTATACTGGGCGAGAGCGTTGTTGCCATTATTCCGAGTCCGACCCGAGTTCATTCCTGATCCCACCCCATCTCTCTCTCTCTCTCTCTCTCTCTCTCTCTCTCTCTATACTGTCCTATCCGATTAAAGGCTCAAAAAATGTCTTTAAAAAAAAGAAATTGAATAGTGAGGGAGCCCAGCATTGAGCCTTGGGGAACCCCTGTGGTGGTGAGGTCATGTTGAGATCTTTGCCCCTTGCAGGTCATGTTGTGTGGTGTTAGTCTGGCCCTGAGGATCAGCAGGTCCAGTCTAGAGATGTTTGCCCCTTGCAGCCATGATACAGTGAACCATAGATTAGATTATTATGATAGTCTGGTGATACAGTGAACATAGATTAGATTATTATTATTATTATTATCGGGTGATACAGTGAACATAGATGATATTATTAT
>JAODXP020010187.1:0-17367 GCA_027497455.2 Sardinella longiceps | reverse complement strand
AGCACACTAGACATAAAAACAATAATGCTAAAATAAAATTAAATACTCCAGTAGTTGCTCAAATCTATTAGCAGATAGCCGTTTTAAACACAGGCTAATGGCTAAAGGCCTATGAGTTCATGTATTTTCTTCAATTATAAAACAAATAGTTAAAATACAAATAAATAAACAATTCAATAGTTGAAGTATTGTAATCAACCTTGTTTCTAAACATATTTTATGTTGATTCTTCTGAATGGCATCGACCTTTTTCTTAATCCTTGTTTTTATGAATTCCGAGACATCAATTTTAACCATGTACATCAATTTCAAGCATTTTCTTAAGCCTTGATCTTAAATCTGAGCACTGTATTGAATTCTCCATGTGTGAAAACCTACAAAAGGACATTACATGCAAGTTTTTACCTTGTACAGTCAAAAAGATGAGTGATAAGTTAGATTTTCACCTGCCGGCGGCGGCCATTTTGGATTTCTCCATTTTGAGGCATTATGGGTAATTTTTGAGCCTGGCATACAGAAGATTTGGATTCAGCACCCTTCAAAACCCCTAAAAACTTTGTATGCCAAAAATTAACATGATTTGCCTTCAGGGTTAATCTTTTTGAAAACTGACCCTGACTATATATTGTACACGCTGTTCTGTTATCTTTTGGAAATTTGCCAATCTGCCAACTCTTTTTCAATAATCATGTGACTTCTTGGAAAAACAAATCGGGTTGTCTGTCTGAGTGTGTGAGTGTGAAGGAGCGTGAGTAGGTAGTGATGTACACTGAATAGTTCTTTATATACTTTTTACATTTTGACTACCGGCACATTTAAACAATATATGGCCAAATAAAATGGACAAATGAAACACTGATTTATAGTAAATAAACATTGGGACAATTGACACAAATTACTAGGTGCTACTAATGCCACAGATAGCATGTTCACATCAGAGATCTCTCTCCAAACAGGGCCTGCCCAAGATTGACTGTTTAATCATTTTAGTAGTTTAGTTGGTGATGTTTTTCAACAAAAAATGACTTTAAACTGGAGTTAGACAACTGTACAATACAAATAATTATATTGAAGATGCTTGAAGATCATAACAATGTGGTTCATGTAGGTATTTATGGGGGGGGGGGGGTGAAGGGCCCCTTTGCCCAGTTTGCTTGGGACCCCCTAAGTACCTTGAAACGGCCCTGCCTCCAAATGAACCCCACAGACACCATATAAATCAGGTCTCAAATATTTCCGGCTGATATACGATTGGCGATTATCATACAATTGAGATACGATTGGTGGAGGCTAACTGATAACCTATCGTATTCTCGCGCTGCATTCTCAAAATTGGCTGCTTGGCCAGGATGGGATGCATCATGGGCAAACAAGGCCAATGGCCAGAGTACAGAAGGGAGATGAGAATCGAGCGGAATTGTGCAGGAAGGCAGTGGGCCGGCTACTCTCTAGCCTAGACATGAAAGACAAATATTCTAAGTCTGCAATGCAGTGTGACATACATTACATTTTTATTATCCCAGAGTCAAAACTCTGTCACAGGACAGTATTTTAGTGAGCCCATGTGTGGCCTCACAAAGTTTCACTATCTGTGATTTTTGGGGAATTGCATTTCTCATCAGTGTGTGTGAGTGTGTGTATGTATGTGCTGTAAAATACTCATGTTCACACACTATATCAGTTGATTTTTTTTTATTTTTTTTATTTTATAGGCTATAAAAAAATGTTTAAAGGGTTCACCGTCATGTTAACACATATAAATGTATGCGTATAAAAATGTTCCTTTTTTCGATTTCTTAACAAAACAAAACAATAAAATGCATCCCTTCTGTAGGATTGTAATGGTGTGGAATCATTTCTTTCCTTCAGGGCATATAGAAGATCAGCTTCTTCCTTAGAGTGAATCTTGGCTCAGGGATTTGCTTGCAGAGAATCCCCTTATCGGTTCTACCACTTTCAGCAGCAACATAATTGTTGACTTTAGTAAGGATTGACAACATATCCTCACCCCTAAAAAGCACAAGAATAATAAGAAAGAAATTGGCGGTTATTAATGTTTGACGCTATTAGTCATTTCCAGTGTTATAGATGTGACAAAGCATGAGCAAGCAATATTAGTCCATTATTTTGAACCATTTTTCACTGAAGTCACTGAATTAGCATTATGTTGAAAATGGTTTCCTAGTGGAATTAGTTTGGATGTTGCAGAGGAGTGCATGAATGTTGTGTTGTGCAAGAATGACATTTTAAATACTCACTTTGGACATAGCTTGTCCAAGTGCTCACACAGGGACTGGATAAACCAGGAGCCACTATGAGGATCTCTGAGGGAATAGTAGCCTTCAAATGTTGACATGGAGATCAGCAAGTCTGCAAAATCCGGAAGGCTGATGATGCTATCCAGACTAATGTTAGATTCCAAGTGTGCATTGTTTTCATCCAAAGAATCAGCCTGAACTGTCACTTCCTTCTGCATGCTAGAACCTCGACATGCTTGAATGAAAAACACTTTGGGCTTTCCTGCCAAGGCTGGACATTTGCTCCCACTGAATGGAGAGAGTATGTCAGGGATGGCCAGAATATTGTTGTCATATCCCTTCACACCCTTTTCATTGCCATGACTGAGCACACAACAGACGAAACAGTCACCAGTCACTTTCTTCCTGAGCTCTTCAATCTTGTCTTTCATCTCTTGCACTCTCTTGTCCCTCAGGATCTCAACATTAAAACCAAGCTTTTTGAATGTATTTTTAACATCATCTAAATAACAAGGAAATATAAACAAAACTTTAGTTAAGCATTAATTCATGATTAGTTACTCATTAATAAGTATTGTTTGAAAATTAGTCAATGATAACCATGTAATGTATTCATTCTTATGGAATTGTCCTTATATGTGCATGGAGAATCAACACTTCATTAATTCTTTGTTTATGAGAAATTTGTGTTAAATATATAAAAACAATATTGCAGAATTCATAGATTAATTCATTATACATTCATATTGAGATCAATATTACTTCCCTGTGTCTTCATTGCTATAATTACTATAAATAATGTACCATGGCTATAATTCCTATAAATAGTATACCATTATTATAAAGCATAACCCAAAAATCAGACTGACCTGCATCCTTATCAGAGCCAAAGCGTGGTTCACCTCCAATAAAGTTGACATTGTTGAATATCACACATGTTCCACGGGGTTTGTTATTCATGGAGTACACTTCAGTCTGGTATATAAAAAATAGCAATGTCTTCATTCACAGCTATCTATACATTTTAATACACAAAACAAAACCAGGCCTACTTTTCAGCAGGTCCAACTGTTGGCCTACAGCCTACACAGAAGAGAATTTAAAATTTCAATGTGGGCCAACTTTAGCAGACAGAATGACTTACTTGATCATAGCGTTTGTGTTTCCAAAGCCAATCTAGAAAACAAAATTAACAACATTTTTTTTCACCTACACTTGCATTGCAAAATACCATACAAGAGTTAGTCTAGCTTACTAGGAGGGCAATTGCAAAACGTAAGCCTAGGCCTATTTCATATTAATAGCCCATGGTAGGGTCCGTGTAACGCTTTGCAGTGCTTTGATCCATTTTTAGAATTCACATGAAAAATATGAAAATTGGGTCCAAAACTTCAATTTTCCATTTTTCAGACAACTCAGATAATAGGCAATTGGTGCTTTTTGAGTATTTCATTGTTGTTTGATGGTTGCTTTTGAGGGAGTGGATAGTTGAATTTGACAACAAAGTAAAAATGAGTCAATATTTCAATTTTCTATTTCTGCGCCGTGGTTGGACTGAACCAAGCGCGCGGAGGGATGTCTTGGTTCAGCTAGCGCCAGTTGTCTTTTGTAGAGAGAGGCCATAGCAATAAATTAGATGGATAGGCTTATCAAGTCAGCTCAAGACGTACAGACCTGACAGAACTACTGGCTCACCTGCAGGCTAACCTGCAAACTTTCTAATACCGAAGCCTTTAAGTTGTTGTGATTTATGTTCACCGTGGCCAAGTTGGAACACATCGCTCTTTGCACAATCAATCAGTAAAAAAATGTGATGCCGAGTGTTGCCTATGCCACCTAAGCTATTTGGGCACGATATTACAACAACATTTTGTTTAGACCAGGGTTCTCCAACAGGTAGCTCGAGCTTCTCGCCACCTGGTTGGGGTTTACCGTGTACAGTTGCGCTGTAACCATATGCGAAGTTTCGGTTCAGCTGACGTCTGCTTTGCTTCTGAAGTAGCCAAGAGGTCATTCACGAACTTACTCTTGTCACATTAATAATGTAGGCTACATCTGCGTCTCTGTAGTTATAGCCAGATCTGGTGCACTCTACCAACATAACTTCTAATCAGAGAGCATTAAAACAGTAAGAAGATGCAGGATTTTGTGATTAGGAGTTAAGATATTCATTTACATTTCCTGTGACTCTTTGAGCTACTCAGGTGGCGGGCTCCTGAACTACCTGTTGGAGACCCCTGATCTAAACAAACTTTTATTCCTATATCGTCCCCAAATATATCCAAGGTGGCATAGGCAACACTCGGCATCACCGTTTCTTCACTGAATTGATTGTGCGTAAGGGCGGTGCCGGTGGAGGTGTTCCAATAAGCCACGGTAAAACTTGAAAATATTAAATCATGCAACAACTTAATTGGTTTCTGTATTAGAAAGTTTGCAGGTA
Source organism: Sardinella longiceps (assembly GCA_027497455.2). Lineage (NCBI taxonomy): Eukaryota > Metazoa > Chordata > Actinopteri > Clupeiformes > Clupeidae > Sardinella > Sardinella longiceps. Next base: position 12,666 of record JAODXP020010187.1, on the reverse strand, counting down.
AGCCTGATGGTGGGCCAGTTGTTCTGTCAGGTCTGTAACGTTACGTCTCGAGTCCATCCATCTAATTTCTTGCCTACCTGAACCAAGACATCCCTCAGCGCGCATGGTTCAGTCCAACCAGGGCGCAGAAATGGAACATCGAAATATTGACTTATTTTTATTTTGGTATCAAATTCAACTATCCACTCGTTCAAAAGCAACCGACAAACAACAATGAATTACACAAACAGCATCAATTTCCTATTATATGGGTTGTCTGATAAATGGAAAATTGAAGTTTTGAACCCAATTTTCATCTTGTCCATGTGAATTCTAAAAATGGATCAAAGCACTGCAAAGCGTTACACGGACCATGGTAGGCTCCTTTATAATCTAGTCTATAACAAGTTACTTAAGAGTGTTATGAAAAAATGAAGCAAACATGATCTCATTTTAAAAAGCTGTTATGAAAATACCGATAATATTAGGCCTATACTGGCAACATCTAAAATCTCCACGGCCACACATATTCCATCTTATAGTAGGTAGCCTGTAACACAAATGTGGATTTTCATTCATTTCACAAACCTTCACTCAGAGGAGTTCCAGATGCGCTACCACTGGCATTCGTTCCTGAAGCCCCTGGTGCTTGCTGAGCTGCGAATGTCAAACTAATAATGAGCATTATTGCGAATAGTCTTGGCCTATTTTAGACTGTCCTACAGGCTCTTTTACACAGGAGTGGTGGGCATTTCCTATATGTATTAAATGACAGAAATAAGTCTACAGATTAATTTAACAATAACTTAATTTTATAGACCTGCACACGATCAAACTACAAAATGATGCAAACAGCCTATTTTGTGAAAAAAACTACAATTCCTAGAATGCACTGAAACTAACACAGGTGTCATGAATGAATGATTATATGTAACCTCATGCACTGTTTCTCAATGTGTTTTACTCTGCCTGAAGAAGGTCTTTTGACCGAAAGCTTGCCCCCTACCTTGAGAGACCTCCTTGCGCAGTTTGTCAGCTGAGTCATTGCATTTGATGAACCTCAAAATATTTTCTGTTTTGTTGAATACTTCATCGTCTCCAAAAGCAGGGGTGTAGTGGGCGTGGAACGTGGGGGTACGCCGTCCACCCACTTCTCACGTGAAAAAAAAAAAAATCGTACTAATTATACATTAAACCACATGCATTGGCAATGGTGAACATAACCGAATTTGTAGGGGTGGGCGCCTGACGCAAGGGTGAAAGCAACATGCATAGCATACACTGACTAGACATTTCAAACCAATGAACAGGGCCAGGGGAATATATGACAGGAGCACGCACATACGCATGCACACACACTCAAATTCCTCGGTCGCAATCGAGTTCTGCAGCCCTCTGACCTGCGTGGCTCTGTAGCCAGGCTATGACAATGTCGTCGTTAGTTTTAACCAAAACATCCATTTTCTTTCAGCTGAGGCAGCGTCTGCGGGTAAGGGCTTTGAAGTGTTGAGCGTTGGTTTGAATAAGCGCAACGACGCATCATTTTGGATTCGTAGCCCAAAACAGTAGGCTACCGGTAAATTTAGACAAGTTCAACTCGCACTGAGGCAGGTCGTTTGCCGTAAGGTTAATGCTTATAAAATAGTCAGGCTTATCTGTATCTAGCTAAAGCATTAAGTTTACTGCTCTATGCGTGTTAATAGCACCATCAACATGTTGGAGTTGGAGCAAAGTAGTTCACGGATCATTACACCACTTACAGTAGATAACGGCATCTGCTTATTTTTAGTCATGTTTTGTTGGTCTACATAAATATGGATGATGTTAAAATCATAACATGATTAAAACAATCTTGTTCAATGGAAACTATAATGTTGCATCACTGATCTAGTTGGACTGGCAGCTAGAAGTTCTGTATTGAAAGTGAATCATGTAGCCTAATAATAACGTAATAATCACGTAAACGACTCGAGATAAAGTTTTTTTTTTTTTTTTTTTTTTTTTTTTTTTGGGGGGGGGGGGGGGGGAGGAGGGGGTCACAAATAGCGTACCCCCACTTCAAAAATCCCCACTACACCACTGTCCAAAAGTTTCAATCATCAATTTCGCAAGGTCACTGTCCTCTTTGGCATCGACAACTTTACGTTTGGTGAGACCTAAATCCTCTAATTTAACCCGGAATCTTTTCAAATCTTTATCATCCAAATTTTCTAGACAGTCTGTCAAAATATCTCTGTTTGTCTTCTCCATACCAACTCCAAAATATATGAGCTATAGCCACGCTAGGATTTTGGTTCTCGATTAGTGTAGCCCCGACCTCCGAAGTAACCTTACAGAAGTATCCTTTTTCAATTTAGCCTAGTTAGTCTACTTGCCACAACTTGTTATCCAGTCCGGGAATGTTAGGTTGGCTACATTTTTTGAATGATTTTGGTTTAGGAGCCTACTCGCACAAAGGTAGGCTAATTGCTTCTGAGGCAATTCGAGATCTTCTGAATTAGGCTAATTGTCCAAGTGCACATTACATATTAAAGTATGTATTACTAAAGTGACTTGTTTTAAATGAATGTTGAATGAATGAATGTATGTACAGTATGTGTCATAGATGTTTCTACACTGGGCCTATTCGCAATTGGGCTACTTTCCATCAGGGGCGGTCCTACCCTCTTTGGTGCCCTGGGCGAACAGTTCCATGAAAGGGCGACAATAGAGAGATATCTGTCCTCTGGCGTCTCCTACCGTGCATCTTGCAGGCTAATAGGCCCACTGTTACTTTCATCAGTAGCGCAGCAATAGAATAAGGTGTTGTAGAGGTTGTCTAAACGTCACCGATTTTGGCCGAATACCGACCACTCCCGGGAAACAAAACAGAATAGGCCTACCCAGCCAGTTGCTGCCGAGTCCCAGCTTTAATCCACGTCTGATAGACTGCCACCTGTTTAAACAATATATGGCCAAATAAAACAAATAAACGAAACACTGATAGTAAATAAACATTGGGGCAACTGATACAAATGACTAGGTCAGGGGTCGGCAACCCAAAATGTTCAAAGAGCCATATTGGCCCAAAAAAACAAAACCCATACCTGTCTGGAGCCGCAAAAATCTAAAAGCCTTATATAAGGCAACATAGACTGTCAGTACATAAGCTGTATGTCTACTATTAAAATGACTAAGTAGGCTACAAATAGGCCTACAAAATGAACATTCATGATTAAATGTTTATTTTTCCCTGCAGCGCATCCTTGAGAGAATTGCGCACCACGTGACTGCTGATGTACGATAGGCCTATTGCTGCTTCAAGTTTAGCCTAAGTCCCATTACAATATTATAGTGTTTTGGTTTTTGTTGCACTGGTTTTAGGTCTCAAGAACAAAAAAAGTGCATAGCCTCATGCTATTTTCAGCCCGTGTGGAAATTAAATGTTCTCTTCAACGTCAATAACAATAGAACTTAATGTTCAACAACTGTCAACTTGCAATTATAAAAATAAAACGGCTGCCTTTTGAAAAGGTAAGTCAAATGGCAAGTTAAGTAGCCTAAGTTAGTGCAAATGAGAAAAATAAATAAAACAATCTTTTAATTCTCTCCCTTACTCAGCGTCAGAGATTAAATAAATTACAATCCCAAAGGGGTAACGCAGTTTGCGATTAAAAAGCAGCTGGCTTAAAAATTCATCAGTCAGTCGAAAATAAGACAGATAGGCTAAATTTCGATTTCTGTGCATTATCCTCGTCTCATAAGTTCGCAAATGGAACGAAGTCTGTGCAACTGTCAAACGCAGCAGCATCCTTCTCTTCCCCCTCAGCTACAGACACTAGGCTACATCATCGGACTTTGCACCTTGCAAATAATCACTGTTGAGTGTGTGATCGTGATGGGCGTCTATGAACTCTCTCAGGGATGAGAAGTGGGAGAGCGTGCCTCGCTCTATCCCTGACTGTCAGCTTGCGCTCGAATGATAAAAACGGCTTCCAGCATTTGAAGCGCACATTTCTTGAATATCATATTAAATGAAATATATTTACAACTACACACATTTTTACAACATAAGAATGTTTGTGTCATGTTTACCCCCTGAGAAACCATATTAAAAAAATAAATAAATAAATAAAAAAAAAGTTATTTTTTCCATTTTCACACATTTTTTGCAAAACCTACATTGAGCCATTAGGGGGGTGCTAAAGAGCCGCGGGTTGCCGACCCCTGATCTATGAGAATTTTTTCATTGAGATCTGAAGAGGGTTTGTATCAGCCCCTATGGAAATCCTTAGTCTTACAGAAACTGACTCTTAAGATGCTATGTTCTGACTACTTATTTTAAGTCCTGGCAACTTGAAATATAGTTATGCACTCTGAAGTTGGACTAACTTAAAAAAGCCAGTGACATGGGTTGACTTACAATTTTAAGTTCAGCAAACTTTTCTTTTTTAACAGTGTGTTAACTTACGTTAATGAGTTGGGCTAACTTAAAAAAAGCCAGTGAAATCGGACTTTGAAATTTCAAGTTCTGCTAACTTTTCTTTTTTTACAGTGTAGAATGAAAAGTGGTTTACGCTGTGGCTGCTTTTAATGCATAGTTGCCTATAGGCTGTTGATCACAGGTGCGTAGGCTATAAAGTAGTCACGTAGCGTGTGGCCAACTTGTCTAGACTGCTGATCACAGATACGTGCATAGTATCACATAGTGTGTAGCCTACTTCTCTAGGCTGTGGATCACAGGTGCGTGCAAAGTATCACGTAGCGTGTACTTGTCTAGGCTGCTGGTCAAAGGTGCGTGCAAAGTATCACGTTTGGGGTGCGCAATTATTTTGGTCGAAGGGTCACATTGGCTTTCAGATTTTGACTAAGGGGCCGGGTGTTAACAGTCAACTGGTTGATGGTGAGTAAATTGGCAAGTCTCAAACGAGTAGCCCCACTTTCTTCAGGGGACATGTTAGCAAGTTAAAATGATAAATATATATATATATATATATATATATATATATATATATATATATATATATATATATATATATATATTTACAACATAAGAATGTTTGTGTCATGTTTACCCCCTGAGAAACCATATTAAAAAAAAAAAAAAAAAAAAAGTTATTTTTCCATTTTCACACATTTTTGCAAACCCTCCATTGAGCCATTAGGGGGGTGCTAAAGAGCCGCGTGCGGCTCAAGAGCCGCGGGTTGCCGACCCCTGGACTAGGTGCTACTAATGGTACACATAGCATGTTCTCTCACATCAGAGAGATCTCTCCCAATGAGCCCCACAGACACCATATAATCCAGGTCTTAAATATTTCCGGGTGACACACGATTGACGATCATCATACGATTGACATACGATTGCTGGAGGTGCTCAAATTAAAATGATACTGACTCTGACTGATAACCTATCGTATTCTCGGGCTGCATTCTCAAAGTTCGCTGATTGGCCAGGATGGGATGCATCCTGAGCAAACGAGGCCAATGGCCAGAATCCCAGACAGAGTGCTGAAGGGAGATGAGAATCAAGCAGCGCTGGAAGGCAATGGCCTATAGTCATGAAAAACATATATTCTAAGTCTGCAATGCAGTGTGGCAGATGTAGCCTACTGTAGCTCGTATTACTGTGCTGCACTCTGTCACAGTATTTATGTATGTTAGTGGTGGCCTCACAAAGTTTTGTAGTTATCTGTGATTTTTGGGGAATTGTATTTCTCAACAGTGTGCGTGAGTGTGTGTCTATGTACTTTGTATGTGTTAGTGGGTGCCTTAAAGCCCTAGAGCACCAACAACCGCCAACCCTTTCTCAATAGTCATGTGACTTCTCTGAGAAGCAGACTCGAAACACTCATCCTTCTCACCAGCCTCACCCCATCCACCTGAGGTGCAGATTGAGTCCAAAGTTCCGCAGACAGACAGATGAGGACCTGCAGCCTCAAATAAGGAACAACCTGTTTCAGACCGAGAATCATGCCCTTTGATTTGATTTGATTTGATTTATTAGACCACTCAGATTTTAAAACAAAAGAACATGATACAGATAAAACACCGCACCATCCCTTCTAACAAGACAGTCAGGATTACACAATAAAGCCCTAGAGCTTATTTCCATTGTGGTCCCACAAAAGTGCAAGAGAGTTGGATGACAGCAGATCTTACAGACAAGAATGGTGTTGTGACATTAGCCCCCCCCCCCCACCTTCAAAGAATAAATTAATAAATAACCATAGATATAAAAGAAAAAAACTGGCAATAGCAGGTCCTTAAAACCTAATATGATGTATTTTCTTACTGCACATTTAAAACTCTCTAGATTTCTTATTGTCTTAATATTATTTGGCAATCTATTCCACAGACTAGAAGCTACACACAAAAAAGACGCTTTCCCTATGTTACTTTTAACTCTTGGAAGTACAAAATCTGTGGATCTGCCCCTAGTGGAGTAGTGATGCACGTCTCTCACTCTATTAAAATAATCAATTAAATATCTAGGGACATCCCCAAAGACTAACCTATGGACCATACTTAGCTCAATCTGAGAGACTCTATCATCAACTCTTAGCCATCCTACACTTCTAAAGTGAGAAGAGTCAAGATGTGTTCTTGGATGCAGATTCAGTATAATTCTTATAATTTTATTCTGAGAAGTCTGCAGCCTATGCTTGAAGTACTTAGTGAGCCCATTATACCAAGAGCAGCAGGCATAATCAAAGTGGGGCTGAATTATAGCTCCTGCCAGAGTGACCAATGCCTTTTTATCAAGAAACTTAGCAATTCTCGCCAAAAAACGTGCTCTTTGATTTACTTTAGTAATTACTTTCTGAGCTTGATCACCTCCTGATAAACAACTATCCAAAACACAACCAAGATAGCTAACTGTGTCCTTAGCTGAGACTTTAGTATCAGCATTGATGCCATTGAAGTGCCTTAATAGATTAGAGACCTTGATTATCACGTCATTGTGTGTAAGACACATTAAAATTACTGCAGCCCAATCCAGTGGTAAAGAAAGAGACGCACATCAGAACAAGAAAAGTTCTGAGTAATAGATATTGCACTTAATATACAATACTGCTGATATGAAAATACTGCAATACGTTTATGGACCAATTCTGATAGAGGATAGGGTCTCAGTTTTTAAACACACACACACACACACACACACACACACACACACACACACACACACACACACACACACACACACACACACACTGTGGGAGTGAAGGTTGAGTGTGCTTTCCTGATAAGTTCATGAATGTTGAGAAAGGGTTGTCAGTGGTTGGTCGATGGTTTTATGCAACATCATCAGACACATAATTAGGCTACAACACATCCATACATACATCTGTCAAGGATAACAGTAGACAGAGCTTAAAGGGTTAGACCAAACAAGGGCGATGTTTATTGCAATACTGTATGTGATCATGTGCATATTCATCACTGCTCAACATGACATTGTAAAATTCTCATGTTCATGTAGCCTACTACTTTCACAGTTGATTTTTTAATTTCTATTTTATATGCCATAGAAAATGTTTAAAGGCTTTATCATCATGGACACACAAATGCGTTTTAAAATGTAACTTTTTTCAAATAAAAAAGGACAATAGGTGTGAAATCATTTCTTTCCTTTAGGGCATATAGAAAATCAGCTTCTTCCTTAGAGTGAATCTTGGTTCAGGGATTTGCTTGAAGACCATCCCCTTCTTATCAACAACATTGTTGACTTTAATGAGGATTGACAATATATCCTCTCCCCTAAAAAGTACAAGAAGAGTAAGAGAGAAATTGACAGTTATTGTTTGATGTCATGGGTCATTTCTATAGTGTTACAGATGTGACAAAACATGAGCAAGCATATTATTATCACATATATTATTGACCCTGAATATTCGTCAGAACGAATCACAGCCATTTGGGCAGTCTTTTTCAGAGAGCTACAGTATGTTTGTGGGTCTGACATATAATTGCGCATTGCAGTTTTCAGCACAGGTTTGCATGAATGTTCCGTTCCAAAAATGACATTTTAAATACTCACTGTGGACATAGTTTGTCCAATTGCTCACACAGGGACTGAATAAACCAGGAGCCACTATGAGGATCTCTGAGGGAATAGTACCCTTCAAATGTGGACATGGAGATGAGGAAGTCTGCAAAATCCGCAATTTGGATGCTATCCAAACTAATGTTTTCCAAGTCCAAGTCTTCGTTTTCATCCAAAAAATCAGCCTGAACTTCCACATTCTTCTGCATCTTAGAACCTCGACATGCTTGAATGAAAAACACTTTGGGCTTTCCAGCCAAGGCTGGACAGTTGCTCCCACTGAATGGAGAGAGTATGTCAGGGATGGGCAGGACTGGATCAGATGGACAGGATCCCTTCACTCCCTTTTCATTGCCATGACTGAGCACACAACAGACGAAACAGTCACCAGTCACTTTCTTCCTGAGCTCTTCAAGCTTGTCTTTCATCTCTTGCACTCTCTTATCCCTCTGGATCTCCACAATAAAACCGAGCTTTTTAAATGTATTTTCAAGAGCCTCTAAATCACATAGAAATAAATAAAACTCAGTGAAGGCGGGTTTGCTCAAAATAAATCACACTACCACATGGAACATTATCACAGTTAAAAATCAGACTGACCTGCATCCTTATCAGAGCCTAAGCGTGGTTTATGTCCATCACCAAAGTTGACAATGTTGAATATCACACATGTTCCACGGGGTTTGTTATTCATGGAGTACACTTCAGCCTGGTATATTAAAAAAGAACAATGTCTTAATTCACAACAGCTATCTAAGCATTTTAATACACACAACAAAGCCTATTTTAACCAGGTCCATCTATAGGCCTATATAGCCTACACAAAAGATCATTTCAATTTTTAATGTAAGCTTACACTTTGGCTGACAGAACCACTTGCTGATTGCTGGTCTCTTCCAAACCTGCCTAGAAAACAAAAATTAACAAAAAAAAAAAAAAAAGTAAAGGCATGTCTTTTGGATTTGTACCCACTTGCATTGAAAAATAGGCTACAGCCTGGGGTTCTGTGTCTTGGTAATTTCTCCTTTTCATTTCAGATTGATGCAAAAGATTTGTTTTCACCTTTAAATTGATGCTAAGGGTCTATAGACCAATTTTGGTTTGAGTGTCAAGCTGCTGAAATATTTGCCCCTTTTGTAAAACAAGTGTCTTTCTAAGGTGGGATACTACAGGTGTAATAATTTCAGAAAACGGGAATTACTCACACAAATAGGAGGGGAAAAAAAGTAGGCCTATGGACTTGTTTCACACCTGAACATTCCGACATTCCATGGTAGTAAACTGAACATTCTATCATTGAAATGCATTGGATTTATGCCTCTTTCTGACTTGAAAAAATGGGTAATAACATTTAAAACATGTCTAAATTCACTTTCTTTCAAATAATACACATTTGAAGCACACACATTATGAGGTCCCAAATAGATTGAAGCTTCATGATCATAAATGTGAAACCACTTTTATCTATTCGGGACCTCCAAATTTATGTGCTTCAAATTTGTATTATTTGAAAGAAAATTAATTTAGACATGTTTTAAATGTTATTACCCATTTTTTTTCAAGTCAGAAAGAGGCATAAATCCAATGCATTTCAATGGTAGAATGTTCAGTTTACTACCATGGAATGCTTTTAGAACCTTGGAATGTTCAGGTGTGAAACAAGTTTTCTTTTAGCAACTTTTAGCAGCCTGGAACTTCTAGAATTCTATCTCCACAAACATTCTGTTATCAGCTGTATTTATGTATAGATGATTTCAAACATCCAGCAATTTTGCCATTATGACATGTGTGACGTCCAGTTGGGGGGTAAACGAAAGATCGGAGGACCATTCAAATGAATGGAGATGAGGAGTAGCAAGTACACTTAACACCTTATTATAATTTACCAGGCCATCAAACAATATGATGAACATAACGGTTTTTAAGACTCACTTTCACCCAAATGATTCATGGTCAGAATATATTTATTCACAGCCAAATTTGTCTGCAGTGTCCTGATGTTGCTGGCTAACTCACGTATTTGCTAACGTTGGTGTTAGCTCCGGTTAGCTTGCTAATAGGCAAATTGATTATATTAGAGTAACACACCTTACTGTCTGGTCTTACTTGTTGACAGCAAGATCGTATGAACATGCTAGAGTGTGAATGTTACCATGTTAATAAATTTAGATGTGTTCAGAAGCCTACAGAAGTGTCGGTTTTGACGGTTAGCTTGCTATATAGCCGCTAACGTCCATAGACAACAGCTCTAAGCTGTGAAGAAGTTCTGTGCTTCCTTTGGGTAACGGAAAAATATGCGCAATTTAAACATTAAGGTGTAGTTTAAAATCCTCTGACAGAAAGAAAACACTTACATAAAACGATCTTGTGGGTTTTATTCTTGTAAACTGACACATCCAAACTTATAAAGCCATGACTCTGATGAAGTATAGTCCGTTTTGCATTGAGAATAACATAATCAATCCGGTCAGGTTTACCCCTGAAAGTGGGCGTGTCCGGCCGTTGCCTGATTGTTACGTGAAGTCGAAATCATCTATAGATGATTTCAAACATCCGGGAACTTTGCCATTATGACATGTGTGACGTCCCATTTGGGGGGTAAACGAAAGATCGGAAGACCATTCAAATGAATGGAGATGAGGAGTAGCAAGTACACTTAAAAGGATCCCCGGCTAGTTGGGCATGTTACCGTTATAAGACTAGCATTGGCGTCAACTTTAATTGACGTTATTCAAAAACATTAAAAATACGACGGTTTTAAAGAAAATGTTTATTAGAAGCTGAAATTCATTTCACTTGTAAAGTTCCATTTCTGTTACGCCTCAATGACTTATGGGTAAAACGTGATGACAAATGGTTGCACTGCTTTCGGTCAAGCTGGAGCTACACATGGACAACATAAATATTGATCATCTATCGTATCCTCACCTCTCCGATCATCTTCCAACACTGTGTACTGTATTCCGCATTGTTCCCTTAATTCATGGTGGCGTGTAGCCTGGCAGATACCAAACTAAAATCACAAGTGATATTTAGTCTGGGGACCTACCTATTGCATTTCTCGTAGCGGAAGCATCGTTTACAATTGTCCATAGCCGTTTATTGGGCGCTACGAATGTCTATCATAGCATCTGTACATACCTCGGAGCCAATACCAGAGCCACCACGTGACGTAAAATGCAATCGAGTTGAATTTATAACGGTATTTATTACTACGTTAGCGACGAAAACTACCCATTAACGGATCAAATTATCAACTAACAAATATATCAACGTTATGCACTTCATGAAAAGTGTTAACAATGTAACATATTTGTATACATCGCACTTTAACGAAGGTGTCCGAAATACTGTTACCCCCTTTGTGAACATTAGCCGAAAAATGTTTTTCGAAAAATATGGCACTTGGCGCAAATAATCAGTTGAAAGACTAACCACAACTTTCAGAGCTAAATGAAAAATGGCTCATTGTGAAGACGAGACCTTCCGCTTTTGAATGAGGTCTGTCGTATAGTGTACTGATACCCATGGCACTAAATGGTGGTGTTGTTCGTGTAGAAATATGCCCTCTGGCGGTCGCAGAGCGTCCGAAAATACTGTTAGCTTGTTCTAATCTTATAACGTTAACATGCCAAACTAGCCGGGGATCCTTTTAACACCCTCTTATAATTTCTCAGGCCATCAAACAATATGATGAATATAGCGGTTTTTAAGACTTACTTTCACCCAAATGATTAGTGGTCAGAGATATATTTATTCACAGTCAAATTCGTCTGCAGTGTCCTGGTGTTGCTGGCTAACTCCCGTATTTGCTAACGTTAGTGTTAGCTCCGGTTAGCTTGCTAATGGGCAAATTGATTATATTAGAGTTACACAGCTTACTGGTTGGTCTTACTTGTTGACAGCAAGATCGTATGAACATGCTAGAGTATGAATGTTGCCATATTAATACATTTAGATGTGTTCAGAAGCCTACAGAAGTGCCGTTTTGACGGTTGGCTGTGCTATATAGCCGATAACGTCCATAGACAACAGCTCTAAGCTGTGAAGAAGTTCTGTGCTTCCTTTGGTTAACGGAAAAATATGCTACATTTAAACAATAACGTGTAGTTTGTAATCCTCTAACATAAAGAAAACACTTACATAAAACGAACTTGTGGGTTTTATTCTTGTAAACTGACACATCCAAACTTATAAAGCCATGACTCTGCTGAAGTTCAGTCCTTTTTGCATTGAGAATAATGTTATCACTCCAGTCAAGTTTACCCCTGAAAGTGGGCGTGTCCGGCCGTTGCCTGACTGTTACGTGAAGTCGAAATCATCTATAGACTTGTTTCACACCTGAACATTCCGAGGTTCTAAAAGCATTCCATGGTAGTAAACTGAACATTCTACCATTGAAATGCATTGGATTTATGCCTCTTTCTGACTTGAAAAAAATGGGTAATAATATTTAAAATATGTCTAAATTCACTTTCTTTCAAATAATAAACATTTGAAGCACGCAAATTTGGAGGTCCCGAGTAGATAAAAGTGGTTTTACATTTATGTGCATGAAGCTTCAATCTATTCAGGACCTCCCAATTTGTGTGCTTCAAATGTGTATTATTTGAAGGAAAGTGAATTTAAACATGTTTGAAATGTTCTTACCCATTTTT
>JAODXP020010186.1:12500-16828 GCA_027497455.2 Sardinella longiceps | reverse complement strand
TGATTTCAGTTACGTATTGCTGTGAGGCAGCTGTGATGTTTACAGTGAGACAGCTGTGGTGTTTGGAGTGAGGCAGCTATGATGTTTACAGTGAGACAGCTGTGGTGTTTGGAGTGAGGCAGCTATGATGTTTACAGTGAGACAGCTGTGGTGTTTGGAGTGAGGCAGCTATGATGTTTACAGTGAGACAGCTGTGGTGTTTGGAGTGAGACAGCTGTGGTGTTTAGAGTGAGATAGCTGTGGTGTTTGGAGTGAGACAGCTGTGGTGTTTGGAGTGAGACAGTATTAGTATAAGTGGCAGCAGTTAATCTGCAGAAGAGACATTTCTGCAGAAGAGACTAGGGAGTCTCTAGTCAGCCAGTGGGAGACACTAGCAGCGACAGAGAGACAGAAGGGGAGAGACAGAAGGACAGAGATAGAAGGAGAGAGAGACAGAAGGAGAGAGAGACAGAAGGACAGAGAGAGGCAGAAGGAGAGAGAGACAGAAGGAGAGAGATAGAAGGAGAGAGAGAGAAAGAAGGACAGAGAGAGGCAGAAGGAGAGAGAGACAGAAGGAGAGAGAGACAGAAGGAGAGAAAGAGAAAGAAGGAGAGAGAGACAGAAGGAGAGAGATAGAAGGAGAGAGAGGCAGAAGGAGAGAGAGACAGAAGGAGAGAGAGAGAAGGAGAGAGAGATAGAAGGAGAGATAGAGAAAGAAGGACAGAGAGAGAGGCAGAAGGAGGAGAGAGAGAAAGAAGGAGAGAGAGACAGAAGGAGAGAGAGACAGAAGGAGAGAGAGAGAAAGAAGGACAGAGAGAGACAGAAGGAGAGAGATAGAAGGAGAGAGAGAGAAAGAAGGACAGAGAGAGGCAGAAGGAGAGAGAGAGAAAGAAGGAGAGAGAGAGACAGAAGGAGAGAGACAGAAGGAGAGAGAGAGAAAGAAGGACAGAGAGAGGCAGAAGGAGAGAGATAGAAGGAGAGAGAGACAGAAGGAGAGAGACAGAAGGAGAGAGAGAAAGAAGGACAGAGAGAGGCAGAAGGAGAGAGATAGAAGGAGAGAGACAGAAGGAGAGAGATAGGACGGAGAGACAGAAGGAGAGATAGACAGCAGTAGGAGAGAGAGACAGCAGTAGGAGATAGAGATAGAAGGAGAGAGACAGTAGTAGGAGAGAGACAGAAAGAGAGAGAGACAGAAGGACTGAGAGACAGCAGAGAGAGAGAGACAACAGCAGCGAGAGACAGCTGCAGAGAGACAGAAGGAGAGGGAGACAGCTGCAGAGAGAGACAGCAAGGAGAGACAGCAAGGAGAGACAGCAAGGAGAGACAGAAGGAGAGGGAGACAGCTGCAGAGAGAGACAGCAAGGAGAGACAGCAAGGAGAGACAGCAAGGAGAGACAGCAAGGAGAGACAGCAAGGAGAGGGAGACAGCTGCAGAGAGAGACAGCAAGGAGAGACAGCAAGGAGAGACGGCAGACAGCAGCAGTCAGACTTTCCCCCTCTCTCTTTCTTCCTTTCTTTCTTTCTCTCTTTCATTCATTCTCTCAATCCTCAATTGCTCCCTTCATCCTCTGAGACTGCAATCATCTGTCCATCTCTCCCCTCCCTTAGGCTTCCCTCTCTCCACACACATACACACGCGAACACACACACACACACACACACACACACACACACACACACACACACACACACACACGGGCACTCCCCGCTCTGCCCGTGTGGGGATGTACCTGCGACAGGACCATCCATCACAGGCGTGTGTGTGTGTGTGTGTGTGTGTGTGTGTGTGTGTGTGTGTGTGTGTGTGTGTTGGCAATGCAGGGGTGCTGTGCAGGCTCCTCACGTTCCTATGTTGCTATTTTTATCTCATTCACATGGAACCACACACACTCACGTCTGCTATTGAGGCTCCCTCTCCTTCTGGCCACTCCACACACACACACACACACGCAGACACACACACACACTTAGTCGGGCAAGTGTAAGACACTGTGTGTGAGTGCACTGCTTTCCAAATGGGTGAATCACTAAATATTTGTCATTATTCACATCAGGAATAATCTGTTTACATGTTTGTGTTCTGTGTGTGTCACACACACACACACACACACACACACACACACACACACACACACACACACACACACACACACACACACACACACACACACGGGCTTTCAGATTTTGCTCTCAGGCTGTTCCGAGGCTTCCAATTGTATTGCATTGGGTTGTGTTGAGTTGTGATGGGCTGCGTTGGGCTGTATTGGGCTGTGTTGGGCTGCATTAGGTTGCAATGGGTTGTGTTAGGCTACGTCAGTGTTTCTCAAACTGTGGGGCGGGCCCCACTAGTGGGGCGCAAACACATTACAGGTGGGGCGTGAGACATCTCTTTGCCCCCCTAATTCACAGTTATTCGTCAGATATGCACATTTGACAGTAAATTGAGCTTTCCAATGGTATTATTTGCTACTTGGTGTGATGAGGAGTTTGGCTTAGAATTAGTAACATGAAAATTCAAACATTGACAAAAAACCTATACTCACAAAGTATTTCTCAAAGAGATATTGTGCGCAAATTAAGCCTTCCAGGTGGGGCGTGAAAAATTCTCTGCCTTCTTCAGTGGGGAATGACATAAAAAGTTTGAGAACCACTGGGCTACGTTAAGCTGAATTAGGTTGCAATGGGTTATGTTGTGTTGGGCTGTGTTGGGCTACATTGGATTGTGTTGGGCAAAGTTGGGTTGCATTGGGCTGCATTAGGTTGCATTAAGTTGTGTTGGGCTACGTTGGGTTGCATTGGGTTATTTTGTGTTGGGCTACGTTAGGCTACATTAGGCTGTGTTGGGTTGCATTGGGTTGCGTTGGGTTGCATTGGGTTGTGTTGGGTTGCATTGGGCTGTGTTGGGTTGCATTGGGTTATGTTGTGTTGGGCTGTGTTGGGCTACATTAGGCTGTGTTGGGTTGCATTGGGCTGTGTTGGGTTGCATTGGGCTGTGTTGGGTTGCATTGGGCTGTGTTGGGTTGCATTGGGTTATGTTGGGTTGGGCAGTGTTGGGCTACATTAGGCTGCATTGGGTTGCATTTGGTTGTGTTGAGCTACTGTATGTTGTGGTGGGCTGTGTTGGGTTACATTGGGTTATGTTGGGTTGTGTTCTCTGTTATATCGTATGTTTAGAGTTATGTTGTATTGCACAGTTGTATTGCAATGCATTACGTTGGTTGGGCTCAATGGTGTTTTTGCCCCCAACAGCACCTCCCAGACAGCACAGCCTAAAAGGCACTACCTTTACCTTGTACCTAACCCCAACCCCCTCAACCCTCATCCTGACCCTAAACTGGGGGGAGACCCTTGAGGGCAAATAACCCCTGACTGACTGTTGGTTGGAGTTTGTTTGCGTCCATTGGATTGTGTAGTTGTGTTGTGAAGCGCATTCCTTCCATCAAACCTGAAGAGCCTGTGGATTAGTACACAGACTAGCCAAGACTTACCCTCCAGTCAGACTAGCCACAAATCCAAGCGACTCAGGTTGCTGAGGAGGCGTGACTCAGGGCTGGGATTCGTTGGTAGCATGTTGCTAACTTAGGTACTTGGGAGAAAATCGTACATCAACACACAGGTATTTTTTGTGTATAGAACTAATTATGACCGCCGCTGCGTAGCAAGCGTAGCGGTCATATAATGATTGTCAAAGTTTTTTTTTTTTTTTTTTCTCCCGTCATCTACTTCCTGAATTTTTGGTCAACGATTCCCGGGACACCGTAACACCGGGGCACATGAAACTTGGTGGGCATGTAGCCCCTGTAGACTTTTACGGAAAAATTTCGTTTGGTCCCCGGGGGCCACTCCATCTTTGCGTGGCCCCCCCGTGAAACCCCAAAAATGCAGTTTTTCCTAAAAAACTACCTGATCCGTGACATTGAGGATGATGAAATTTTTATGGAATGTTGGTCTCAAGAGCCCACATCAACTTAGCTAATAACCAGTCATTTGTGATTTGCACCCCCATGGTAAAAAATTAAAATGCAATATTATACTGCTTTAATTGCCCCTATCTTTACATCAGATGTTCTAAACTGCACCAAATATAATGTGTATGATGAACCTGACATCTTGTGGGAATATGTCAAGTTTTGTGGAATTTCATCCATGGGGGGCAATAAAATAAATGAATTTATATGTACATTTAATGACAGTACAACGATTGGCCTGTAGATGGTGCTATTAAGTGAATGGTCACTGGGTTACCAAATTCAAAAGATCTTTTAGCCTACATCATATGTGCTCTATGGCAAGCCGTTCAGGAAAAAAAACCTTGAATATATTGAATGAAACTCCGAATATATTGAATG
>JAODXP020010186.1:5000-7500 GCA_027497455.2 Sardinella longiceps | reverse complement strand
CTGTGAATTTGACTGTGTGTGTGTGTGTGTGTGTGTGTGTGTGTGTGTGTGTGTGTGTGTGTGTGTGTGTGTGTGTGTGTGTGTGTGTGTGTGTGTGTGTGTGTGAACAAACATGTATTCTGTAACTGCAGCATCTGTGTTGACAGCTGATTGGCAGGTTGTGTGTGTCATCCATATGCAGGTTGTGTGTGGCATCCATATGCAAGTAGTTTAGCACTGTTGTGTGTGTGTGTGTGTGTGTGTGTGTGTGTGTGTGTGTGTGTGTGTGTGTGTGTGTGTGTGTGTGTGTGTGTGTGTGTGTGTGACAGATAGTACCTGTTGTATGTGTCAACCATATGCAGTCCTTCTAGTAGCAACAGATAGAATGTACAACCCCAGGTGTCTCTCTCTCTCTCTCTCTCTCTCTCTCTCTCTCTCTCTCTCTCTCTCTCTCTCTCTCTCTCTCTCTCTCTCTCTCACACACACACACACACACACACACACACACACACACACATACACCTAAGATCCCTGAGGCTCTGTGGCCGTAATGATGTGGTTTAGGAACTGTGTGTGTGTGTGTGTGTATGTGTGTGTGTGTGTGTGTGTGTGTGTGTGTGTGTGTGTGTGTGTCTAAGAGAGAGTTGAGATGGATGTAGTGATATATTGAAGCAGATGTTAAGTGGCTAATATGCTCAACATGACATGATCAGCCAACTGCATCATCTGGAAATGGATGAGTCCTCGTCACCTAATGGCTGAAGGGATCACACTCACACACACACACACACTCAAATGAGGGGTGTGTGTGTGTGTGTGTGTTCTGGGAAGCGCTGTCACGGATATGAGTAGCTGTGTTTGCCTGGGGCGTTCTCTGACCGGGTCACTGGGCTGCTACATGCTACCGCTGTGTGTGTGTGTGTGTGTGTGTGTGTGTGTGTGTGTGTGTGTGTGTGTGTGTGTGTGTGTGTCCACAGGGTCACGGTAAACCCATTCCATCCCAACTGTTTCCACCTCAATTACCCCAACAAGCTTAGGACACAGCCTACATACAGGCACACACACGTAGGCCACAGCCCACACACAAACACACACACACACACACACACAGTAGGGTATAGCCCACTTACACAGCACACAGTCTATCGCCCACTTACACTGCACTCCACAGGCTATAGCCCACTTACAGTCACACACACACACACACACACACACACACACACACACACACACAACACAGAGGCCGGTGGGATACTAGCATGCTCCCAGAGTCACATGCAATGAGCATTCAGGCATGACTGCACACACTCAGACGCAGCTGTGAAGCAGTGCACTGTGTGTGTGTGTGTGTGTGTGTGTGTGTGTGTGTGTGTGTGTGTGTGTGTGTGTGTGTGCACTGAGAGGGGAGAATGAAGGCGTAGTGATATCACAGGTAATGAAATCTTAATGGCACCCTGACAGTGATGTTTTTTTCATTACAGTTGGCAGTGGTGCCTACGCTTACAGTAGATTCAAATGAGCCACGGGTACAATACACACTCTATGCCGATTGGACACACACACACACACACACACACACACACACACACACACAGTATCTGGGTGTTTATTTGTGTGCTTGCGTCTGTCAATCACCATGTACAGTATATCAGTATATTGGTACATGGATACTGGTGTGTGCACACATTTGCACATGCATATCTGTACTGTGTGTGTGTGTGTGTGTGTGTGTGTGTGTGTGTGTGTGTGTGTATGTGTGACATAAGGAACATATGTTCTACTGCTAATTATCTAGCATCCTGGAGGAACCCCTCTGAAGCTCAGTCTCTCCACACCGCTCTGAATAATGCATACACACACACATACACACACACACACACACACACACACACACACACAGAGATTTGCACTCCGTTCCACAGCTTCTCTCTATTTCGCTCACCTCTCCCACATCTCTTCCAGCAATTTGTATATGTGTGTGTGTGTGTGTGTGTGTGTGTGTGTGTGTGTGTGTGTGTGTGTGCTTCCTATAATGGTCTGTATGATGCTATAGTGTGTGTGAAGTCATTAGTTCCGGATTAGCCTTATTAATATGACATTAATGTGTTTGAATATTAGCCAGGAGGCCAACAGGCTCAGTCAGGGCCACCGATTAAATTTTACACACCAACCACATGTAGCCGGAGCCGTTCTCACCGCACCCCGGGTCTCAAACCTGCCACTCACTCCGTCAACTACAACCAGGGGTTAAAGTAGGGGGGAACGCGGGGGTACGCAGTACCTCAGATAAACGCACCTCAGATAAACGGACAATATCATCCTATTCTTCTCCTATACATTTTTCTTTGTTTTTGCAGACACAAAATATGAGAGTTCCCCCTCCTGCCAAATCCCACTTTAATCACTGACTACAACTAACCCACATGGGATAGTTGGCATTGGAGTCGAACACTCTAACCACCGAGCTAAAAGCCCAGGCTACCAAATCAGTTAGAAGTTAGAAGCAGTTATTGAATCATTG
>JAODXP020010185.1:0-16618 GCA_027497455.2 Sardinella longiceps | reverse complement strand
GTTGAAATGTGTGAATATAACATATAACATGTAACATAACATATAACGTAACATATATGCATATAACATACTGTATTATACAATACAGTATATAACATAACAATATAACATAATGTAACATACAATTGAAAATAAAAAATTAAATCCCAAACAATCAATCACTTATGTCTTTTTCTTAAAGAACCAGAGTATTTATAAATGTATAGATATTTCATCTACATGCAAATCTATTTTAGCATCACTACAAATGGATATTTTGAGGAACTTCTTATAAAGTTTTTAGAAAACTATTAAAATCAATATTTAACTTAATCAATAAATAGAGTTGTGGTTTTGCAATAAGTTGTCCAATAAATGTCCTTTCTTTTATGTTTCAGACTCCCAACTGGATAATATGGCTTTATAGTTCCTGCATCATTGTTTTACCTGCTACCTGCTTTAAAAGTGGAGCGTCACTATCCACTACATAAGTATAACACCCACCTCTTGGCAGCATCTGACAACTCACTTTGCATATTTATGTGATATTTTATTTGGATTTTAATCTAAAGGAGAATGAAAAAAAAAATCTAAAAATACATCTGCCTATATCATTGGCCATTAGTCAAGAAATTGGTCATTAGTCTGGTTATTAGTTAAAGTTACTAGTATCTAAAACAGACCTGGGAAAACTAATGCAAAGTTCACACTACCCGATATTAGCCACGACACGACAAAACACTACTCTCCAGTAGTAGCTATCCAGTGTTCACATTTGGCGACTCAGATTTTTAGTATTGAGAGTCTCACAGTCGGGGGCGAGGCTGATCTGCGACCTCTGTGTTCAAACTACAAGGCCTGGTACAGACAGAGCCAAGGCTGCGCTGAGCGAATGTGCATGTTCGTATAGCCCTCTACATAATAGGCTACATACAGGCTACCTGTATCTGCTGAATTTGTTTGCCTGCTTTCATCTTTAGATTGCCTACTATTTCAACATTGTTTTTGTTGCAAAAGTATTTTAGAATTATTCACAAGGTGTCTGGATAGCCAATTTTATCTTCTGATAGAGGGTCTCCATTGCTTGATGAAAAAGTGCACCTTTAAATACAGTTTTGGAAGGCTATTGCATGGCGAAGAAGTGCAACTTTAAATATGGTTTGGAAGCTGAGTTTGAAAAATTTAAAGACGACAACTTGAGTCAAGTTTCTTGATTGGCTGTTGCCCTGTGAATTGTTTGCGACTTTTCCCAATATCTATGCTAGATGTCCCCTGACAACTCGCGTCAAGCCCACAATTGCCATAAATCGTGACGGAGAGTAATTCACACATGACAACTTGCGCTCGCAGATCCACTGCCGAGTTTCCCCACGATTACCTGTGATTTCTAATCGACCCTGCAACCTCAGAATCGTCTCTAGAATCGCAAAATGTGAACTGGCTTTAAGGCCCAATGGCCACATGCGGCCCGTTGAGCTATTTAATCCGGCACGTGGAGCCTTCCCAAAATAGAATAATTTCTCATTTAGCCAAGGTGACTTAGGTTGTAGGCCTGATTTATCAAATTTGTTGTATTCATGAAATACAAATCCCCCCTTTGAACACTGCATATTAACATGTCCTCTGAAGAAGGTCGGGTTACTGGTTTGAGACTTGCCAATTTACCAGCACCAACCGTTTGACTGTTATCGCGGGGCCCGTTAGTGCAAAATTGGTTTTTGGTATTTTTTGCCCTCAACAGTGCCTTCCAGGTAGCCGGGCTCCGCCCTACTGGTGATGCAACGCCTTCGGCTCAGCTACACACAGCAGGGCCACAACCTCGTTCAAGTACATTCCCTGATCCCGCTACAGCGGGATCTCCACCCACTTTTTCGGGAACCAATCAACTTTGAGCAGCTCCAACGGCTCTCAGTCCTGTTCAAGCAATTCCCTTTGCGTCACATACGTCAGAGGAAAGAGTGGTATGATTGGTTTGGCTCCGGCACAGCATTTTCTAACATCGACCAGTAGCAAACCAAGGCATTTCAGGGAGGCGGGTCAACCATGCATTTTGAGAAACGTTGTTATACGGGCTCTTGGTCAGACCATAGTCTCGTAGAGCTTTGAAAGTCGATGGCAATCAGGCTACTTTCCAGGCAGCGCTGCCTTCAAGGCACTACTCCCCTCAGTTTCGGGTTAGGATGAGGGTTGTGGGGGTTAGGGTTAGGAATAGGGTAAAGGTAGTGCCTTTTAGGCTGTGCTGCCTGGAAGGTGGCGTTGGGGGCAAAAAAACACCATTGAGCATCAAAATCTAAAAGCCAATGTGGCCCTTTGGCCAAAATAATTGACCACCCCTGATCTAAACAATGGTACATCCTACCCAGTGACAAAAGTTCTCATCAGCATAAGCATTGAAAACAATGTTCCAGTTTCCTTTTGTATGTATGTCGATGGGGCGATGGTGCCATAGTTGGTAGAGGTGCCATTCGAGCCCCACTTCGCCTGAACCCATCGAGGTGTCCTTGAGCAAGATACCTAACCCCAAATTGCTCCCGGCGAGCAGGTCGGTGCCTTGCATGGTTGCCTCTGCCACCAGTGTGTGAATGGGTGAATGTGAGGTATACATTGTAAAGCGCTTTGAGTGCTCATAGGAGTAGAAAAGCGTTATATAAATACAGTCCATACAGTCCATTTACCATGTCTATATCAGCAATATAAACTAGAAAAGCTCTCAGAGAGCACAGACCAAGGCAATATGGTCACCGACACCATATAAATTTGCAATTTTAATTCCACATGGTGTCCTGGATCACCAATTACCAGCAAAAAGTAATCATCTGTTACTTGTCCCAATACACATGTTGTCTGAAAATTTCATCCATATCCGTGCAGTACTTTTTGAGCTATTTTGTATGCAGACAGACAGACGCCAGTAAAAACATGACCTCCTTGGCAGATTACATTTTTATATTTCTGTATTGAGCAGAACTAGGAGTGTGATTTGCTAACAGGAGTTAGACTGCTAAAGTTAGATGTCAGGTACAGTACATAACAGCCTAGCATTTAGAAACAATAAATACATAAGTCTATATACAAAACTGTAGATAAACAGTGAGGGATTGATGAAAATTCACATACCTGTGAGGTCTACAGATTTCCGTTTTTGCAGTTTTACAAGCTAAAAATAAAAATAATTTGGTGTAAGTTAGTACAATCCATTAGCCTAGAAATCTTGTCAAACCCTAGCGGCAGCAAATAGTTTTTCCTCAGCCAGTACGTCTAGTCACAAGCCATAGGGACTAAGGATTGGTTTGACATCAGTGGTGTTACACCAATCACAATGCTCTACTGAATGTATGTTGCGTCATTGGACAGGCTTCGCCAAGAACAGTGGTTGTTGGAATTAGCGTCATTTATTTCATTTCACTGATTGGTCATAGTGCTATCTTATTGTATACTGAAGCAGTATGAAAGACAGCACTTATACTTAGAGTATTCGCCCCTAGGATTAAGCCACAGTCTATCCTTCCTGGCCAGACAATACATGATATGCTACATTCTGGCTTGTCACACTAAGAAATCATATGACCCTAAAAATACATCAGTGAAACAATGTACAAATATTGACACTTTGTATATTTAGGGTCACTGAGAAAATACACCGCTCAATCATATTCCCCGCACTAAGATAAAAGTCTTACATCTCTTTCTTTCTCAGAATTTCTTTGGCGCCTCAAAAACATTCTTTGTTATCTGAACACTTGATTAGTCAAGGTTTCCTGGTGCTGGTAGTGAACACTTTATTCACTCGTACTTCAGTTGCACCAGAACACCACAAGATGAATATAAATGCAAGGCCAGATTTCCAAGTACAGTACACACCTCTGGAGCACCTTCAGCTTCTGCGTCTTTCTGCTCTTCTGTAAAATGCAAAAAAAAGCTATTAATGTTGCTCTCAAATTGACCATCAGAACATTTCACATCAAAGTATTCCAGCTCTTCAAATTTAGTTTGGATAATCAAGGCTACACAATTTATATCAACAATAATGTGATCAATCCTTGTCTGTGAAACCAAAGTGTTGTCATGGCAGCAAGACTAAACTAAACTCTCTGTACACTTTTTTAAGTTTTCAGTTCCTCGTTTTAAATGTTAGAACCCACATTCTATTATCAATGAAGCATGGGGCTATACTGGATTTCTCCTTTTAGAACATGTTTGAGGACATGTCCATGGTCAATATGTACAAAGCTAAGGAAAATAAAATATAAGGGGACACCAGCTAAACTCCAAGAACCTAGACCACTTAGACCAGTGTTAATAGTACTTACCAAAACACAACTTCTTTTTCCACCGAAGCCAAAAGAGCACCAGACCAGCAACAGCAACCAAAACAACAGGGATTACAATGCCAGCAACAACGCCAGGTACGTTGCTTGGCTTTTCCTTGCAGACAGCATTCTTACTGGGAGTGCACTGTTCCTTCACTCCCCACTCACATCTGCAAGATATGCAACAGAATCACGTCTTACTGCAAATCCAAAGACAAAGGTCATTCTAGCATTCTATTCCACTGGGTGACATGAATTTAAGGGTATATTCACACTTCCTGATATTTGTTGTGGTAATGCTATACAAAATGATATCAAAAGAGTACAATTAAAGATCATTTTTCAGCATACAGACCTCAGTCTGGCAAACACAAATACTGTCAAAAGTGAAACAAGAACCTAACCCCTCATAGGACAAAAAAGCAACTAAAAAAATGACAATTAGAAATATTAATTAAATACACCAGTTAAATATCATTAAAAACCATACCATATCATACCAATTACTTTGTCATGACCAGTACAAAATGGAACTAAAGGGTAAATCATGGTACACTATGACACAATCCTGTTGTGTAATTCTTGCCCCTGATAAAAATTGAAAACTACTACACATGCACACTGATGTTAGTCCAGAAAATCTTTAGTTAACAAAAGCTTTATAAATAATCTACAAGGGTATTATTCCTTGCACCTGTTGATCTTGGGTGCTCCTTGTTAACATGTCACGAGACAATTCTATTGTCAATGGATCTGTACAAATATAATATAATATAATATAATATAATATAATATAATTGAATTGAATTGAATTGAATTGAATTGAATTGAATTGAATTGAATTAAACAGAACAGAACAGAACTGAAATAAATACTCACTCATCACATGCATGACAGACTTTACAAAGGCTCCACTTCACAAAAGTAACCACTTTTGCACCTGCACACCGTATTGGACGTGGATGTGCAGGGTGTTTCCACCTCCATGTTAACGACTAAAAACAACCCAATCACATCATTAGAGTTGGAGGAATCCTACCACTGTCAGATACACTGTACAGTATATATTGATGTTCTGCAAGCACATTATTGTGAGCATATGATCTATTGTGGAAGAACATTTACTGTCTATGCAGGGAAGTGAAAAATATTCTCCTGTGCCTTCATAATCTCATTTGTTGTGGCGGTTTGATTCTGTTAGTCAGGCCCGGTTCTAGCCTTTTTGGTGCCCTAGGCCATATTTGAGTTTTGCCCCCTCTTTTCCAAAAATACAACAGAAAAACTGAAGAAGAAAAGTAGTGTATTGTGATGCCCCCTGATATTTGGTGCCCTATGCAATCGTCTAGTTTGTCTATGCCTAGATCCGGCCCTGCTGGTAGTAATAGAAAATCAGTGGGGATGTTGTTTAAGTAATTTGGTCATGGTCAGAAGGTGAGTGATGCATACTGTAAATCTATATTATTAAATTTATGACGGAATGTAGTCAGATAACAATATGACAGGTTTCCAGATATTGTAAACTTTGCCATATTACCACCACTAATACTGTATCTATTACTTAAGGGATAATGTATTGTCTGCCGGTCATTATAGAAAAATATTGCCCGAGGGGAAGAACCGGATCTCTGATTCTTCCTCAAGGGCAATATTTTTCTATAATGACCGGCGGACAATACATTATCCCGCTTATTATACGGGTCCTTGCCAACACGGCGATATAATATTTTACAGAGACAGCTTTTTCACTTAATTTGTTAACGTTTCGTGGTTTCAGCGGAGAAACAAATAGTTCGCAAAGAAACTTCAACTTGAAACATTCTATAGAACGCAGCTGATGTCCTTTCACATTCATTGTTGATCTCTATGCGCGGATTGATATGGAGACATGAATCTCAGGCAAAAAACCTGTTGCCATTGACAGCGGTCATTATACAAAAATAACTGACCTGCGAACGTTGAAGAGCCCCATTGAAAGTGAATGGAGCCTCCCTCGACATTCTCGAGACCCGTATAATAAAAGGATATATCTACTGTATCACCAGGTTTCATTTTTATACCATATAGATTTAAATTTCTTTCAATTTGCTTAACTTATTGGTTGTTTGTTTTTTTCTTTAATTAAATGTAATGACCAGATGTATGGTCAATGCTCATACAAACTAGCCTACATTTCTCTGTCTATTTGCTCAATCTGCATACATTGAGACAAAAGAGAACTTGTGGTCCTACAGTATGACACAAAACAAAATAATGAAATGAATGTAGGTCTACAGAAGGAAATGTTTGGGCTGTAACTGTTCATTATTACTATAATGTGCAAACAGACATCCTCTCCACCTCACAAAACATCTCATGTTAGGTGACTTACTAATGTCGAGGCATTTACGACATGATTGGCAAGATCCATCTCCATCACTGTACGTCCCATTTTCACAGGAAGCAGACTGTCCATGTGAGAATGAGAGCACGCCAACAATGACCTGTCCAAAGACAAAAATCAAAATTCTGTTACCAGTGCTACCCAGTATTACCCAGAGCCATAGGGTCTGGTATTGCCTAGGCTAGTCCTTGAGTCCTTCTCAAATGTCATGTAGAGCAAATGGAGATGATTAAATATATGCAAAATCTTGCTTAAAACCATGTCCAGTCTCCATAACATTCACATTATTATACATTATGTGAATCACATATCCTTGTATACTATTCACTTATAAACTAACATATTAAAAAGACCTGCCTTCTACCACAACATGGATAATAGTCCTAGAATCTTCATTACTGTAATGGTGCTGAAACAGGTCGTACATGTATCCCAAAACTGTCAACGTTAATATTCAATTTCATATTCAACTTTTCCAAACTTGAAAAGTAGGCTATGTTTGGTTGGTAGAGGGCACTGTAGGACTCCCAAGCCCATGACCTCCTAAATTGTATGAGCCTACAAGTTACAAGAAAACTTACAATATAAGGAAGTGTAATAATCAGCTGGGGAAGATTTGAAGAGATATCAATCAGTTAAATAATCTACCTTACATTTTTTTTCTACCCATATGCATCGGTTTATGGGCATGAAGAGGGTTATGGCACACAACAAAGCTACCACCGATGCTGGCATACCGTTCCAAAAATCCACTATTCTCAGATGACTCGCAACCCAATCAAGGATTGTAGTAGGCTAGGCTAAAATTTGTCAGCTCTTAATTCGGTGTTAAGTGTTAAGCCACTACACTAATCGCCATGAACCTGTTCAAAATGTAACGTTAATGCATAGGGTTATTGCAGCAACACACATTCATCCCGCAAAATTATGAATTCCAGGGACTTTCTTAAATGTGTGAAATCGAAACTGAAAGCATTTTGAAAGCGGCAAACGAGTTTTGTATTTTTACCTTCAAAAAACAGTTCTATTCTTTCAGTCGAGTTTATGTCTAAACAATTAACCGGCTAGCCTGATACATTTAGCCCAAATTGTTGCCGTGTTAGGTTACTTTAGACTTGACACATTTCATTTTCAAGAATTCAAACTTCAAGTAATTTTCTAAAATGGGAAAAGTTGGCTGAAAAGACTCACCAATAAGCTTGCCAAACTTCTAAATCCTGAAGTGTCACTTTTAAACAAAACGAGCCCGTACATTACGACGAAAGAAATTTCATGGGTATCTTGCCGGTAATATCAATAATGTGACTTGACAGAACACTTCTCTGTAACTTCCGCCTGGTCGGTCTCTGATAGATACAGACGGCAAGTCCGGGCACGCCCATAAAATCAGCTCCTCGTGTCCCCCATGTGGGGGAAAACAAACGCTAAATTAGTGAAGGAGTCAATGGCATGCTAAGCCAAAGTCCTCCTATATAAGTGTCTCTGGCTAAGCTACAAGTTACACTGAGCACCATCTACAAGGAGCCAGACACATTTTTGAGGGCAATGCCTGAAGGTAGTAATAGACGGTGGGCCGAAGGCCGTTTTCGTTACGTTTTCTAAAAATCAACGGAAGAGTAGTTACTTTTTCAATGAATGATACGAGCTAATTGCATGAAGTCTAACAACATTTGTTGGCAGCGCTAGTTCGATCATCGGTGTTCAGAAACTTTATATTTCAGTCGCTATCCTCTTGGGCAAATTTAAGGAAGGCTTTACCTGATGGTCCAATCACCGTCCGTCATTGACGAAAATCTACCAATCGCGTTCGCCCTTGGCAGGACCCCAACATGTAAACATTGGTAGCCTACACCCGGCAAACAGACCAGTGGCACTTTGGTATCGGCGGATGAAACATCTGAAGCAGTTTACAAATTGGTACTGTAACAAATCTGTCAAATAATCTAATAAAGAATATTTTTACCCATGTTTTGTCTTTGTTTCATCTGGTTCTTTTGTGTGTATTCAATGACTTTTTTTTTTTTTGCAAAGATGGTAAGTCTAACAATCAAAATTACTTAAGTAAGAACCCCTGTCAGATAAACACAATCAGATCCTTGTTAAATGTAATCAAATATGTTATTTGGAACACCTGTGGTTACCTTGCTGCTTCTTTTTGGCCAAGATGGAGTGCTGTATGCATGTCACAAACAGCACAGCAAAAATTACGCCTTTCTCTGTGACCAGTTGGTCAAAGTTTGTGCAGTGTTCCCTAGAGTGGCAATATCTTAATAGTCAAGAAAGCCAAATTGCAGAGACTGCAGTCCAGAAATACAACCTCAAAAAGGACTGTGACCTCCCAAATGTTCCTACTGATGTTGGCTACCACAGAGAGTGCTACATGCAATATGCCAACATTAGAAACATTGCAAGAGCCCGAAAAAGGAAAGAAAAGACACAACACAAAGGTTTGTAAGCAAAGTTTTTATTCAAGCAATTTATAAATCAAGTGAACTTTATTGTCATTTCAACCATATACATTGTACGGTAGCAAGATTAAATATTTCACCATGGATTGAGTGGCATTAACTGTAACACATTCAAGCCTGCATATAGTACACATGCAGATCTACATGAAGTGCAGAGACTACTTAAGGTAGAGCATAAGACAGACAAGGAACAGGGACAGAAAAAATAAGACAAGGCATAAACAGACTTTTGACACAGCAGTGGCAATAATCATGTGGCGCAGTGAGGTAGAAAGTATACATGTACATAAAAGAAATTGGCGCCTGAGGAATTAAGTGCTGGAGTTTTCAAAAATGCCAGGCCAGGTCATGTCAGGTTCAGAAGACATGACCAGTAATGTAAACAACAAAACTACACGCAGTCATACCATGTTTCCTACTCCTCCACCCCATTTTCTGTCCCATAACAGAACTAGATGTACAGACTTCAAACAGTACAGACCATGCACAACCACGGGTTAGAACTCTCCGTTCAGCCACAGCAGATGTTCCACATCACCTACAGAGAGCTCCACATCTCTTACCAAACCAGTGCATCATATGCAGGCGTGACCGATATTTTACCCGAAAACATGATCGAAAGAGGGTGAAGGCCAATCTTCAGCAATGTGAGACACTCACCGCTGGTAAGCTGCTTCTTGCAGCAGAGACACGGGAAGATGAAGGCCTTCTTCTGCACATACGAGGAATAGACCTGGTTGCCTCAGGAGCACTGTACCATTTCAAATGTTACCGAAATTACACCAACTTCCTCTATAAAACATCAAGACATGACAAAGCCACACTCTCCTCCGACAAAGCCACACTCTCCTCCGACAAAGCCACACTCTCCTCTTCCTCCTCCTCCTCCTCCTCCGCATTACCACCACCTCCATCGTCACCATCATCTGATGATGATCACATTGACATTGATGGAACAGCTGAGAGGAGACTACTGTTTCATGCAGCCATGGTATTGAGAGACATCATAGCAAGCCACTGTAAATCTGCCCCTAAACTTTCATGGCCACCAACAGCTGAGCAGTTAACAATGTCCACAGCATTAGGAGTCATACCGAACGAGCTATTTAATTTCATTGCTTGGACGACTAACATGACGACAGACTTTCCTCCCAACAACACCAGGGTGAATGTCCGTAAAGAGGAGGCTGAGAAGCTGCTCTCAAGTTGCCAGGATGTAGTCAATCTGAATATGAAAGGGAGATGGCTCATGCCAAAGCACTGTGCGCTCGCCATGGCTGTAAGGCACCTCACTGGATCTGCTCAGGTCATAGGTTTGCTGAATGGCCTTGGGCACTGTTCATCGAACTCACAGGTCCTGGAACACGACACCGCATTAGCAGAGCTACAAATCCAGAGAGGTGACACTTATGTCCCCCAAATCATCCATAGCTTATGTCCAGCAACGCTTGTTTGGGACAACAATGATTTTGGAGAGGAGACATTATCTGGAAAAGGTACAACACACAACACCAATGGAATAATAATTCAAAGGGCAATTCAAACTGACACACCTACTCCTGACAATCAGCCACTACAGAGGACAAGACAGAGATCCATTGCTCCACCACCTTCTACCCTAGAACCATATACCAGACAGAAAAGGATCGGCCCACAACATTTTGGACACGACATCATGCTTGAACTACAGACCCACACCATTGCCAGAAAAGCAGCCCAAACATTGGATGATGCTTTCTTCCTAATGAAAACTGCGCCCCCCTCTGAAATCCTACCCGGATGGACTGGTTTTAACACACTTATCCATGCAGGTTCTGTCCTTCCACCTACCAACATTGGGTACCTGCCAGTGATTGATGCCAGTCCAACAGAACTAGGAACCATTCAAACAATCCTAAAGAGGTCAACAGATATTGCCGATAAACTAAACCTACAGGAGGTAGTGCTAGTCTGCGATCAAGCCATCTACTCAAAAGCCCAAGAGATAAGGTGGGCGAGTGACCTATATAAGGAAAGACTCGTCATCAGAATGGGGGAGTTTCACACCTGTATGGCTTTCTTGTCCTGTATCGGCAAACGGTTTGGGGATGCAGGCTTACAGGACATCCTCATTGAGGCTGAGGTCGTTGCGTCTGGGTCTATTGGAGGTGTTCTAACCGGTCACCAGTACAATAGAAGCATCCGCTCACACAAGTTGCTGTGTGAAGCGCTTCAAAGGCTACGCTGGCAAGCCTACCTCAACACCGTAACACCAGAACAGAGGGCTGCCGTTGCTGCCACTGCCACTGACCTCCAGAGAGCCTTCCCTAAGCAGGATTTCCATGCCATCATCAAATCAGAGGAGTTTCACACCATCCTGATGGGTTATGAAAATTTCAGTAGCCAACATCAAAGCCAAACATTTCAATTTTGGAGTTCTTACATCGACATGGTGGAGGATCTCTTATGCTTCATTAGGGCAACAAGAGAGGCCAACTGGGATCTCCATCTTTCCAGTATCCGCTTAATGCTCCCATGGTTTTTTGCTTATGACAGAATTAACTACAGTCGATACCTGTCAGCATACTGGCTGGAAATGAATATTCTCAACACCACCCATCCACAAATCTATGCACAGGTGAAGTCTGGAGATTTTGTGGGGCAAAGGCAGCAGGAATATGCCTTCACTGGTACAGCTTGCGACCAAGTGATAGAACAAACTGCTAACAGGGACTCAAAGACCAAAGGTGGACTTACAGGATTTTCACAGAACAAGGGTGCTGTTCACCGATGGACTCTGACACAGCATGAGAGAGCAGCCATCACTATGGAGGTGAAGATGGCTGGACAGGTGACAACATCTGGGCAGAGAGTAGAGCTGGATGAAAAAAGAAAGGAAAGGGATGAGCAAGACGTCCAGAACATCATGACGACAATAGCAAACATGATTAACCCCTTTGATGAGTCACTGGACATAGAGTGTCTTCACCACATAACATCGGGTCAAGTAGCTACGGATACAGTCTCTGCTAGTCTTTTGAGTGCAAAGGAGAAGGGAGAGACAGCATTTAGAAATTTTTTCCATCAACGACTCGGCACAGATGAAATTAATTTCCATGCACCATTGAAGAAGCTGAATCTAAAAACATTCAAGGACACCTCAAAATCAACTGTTACTAAGGTGAAAGATAAAAACATCACCCTTAAAGCAGACCGGGATCTTTTTGCCAGGCTAATTGTGGTCGGAACAGTGAGGAAGGTGGATGTCGGAGAAATGCTGGTGTATAGCCTGGGGCCCTTTCCTGCAGCACTTGCCAACATTGATGGTTCCCTGGTGAAGACCGACAAAGCAAAGTTAATGCACTTCCTTGAACAAAATTTAACTACATGTCAGATCCCTGATGGCTCAACCTTAGTGTTTGATGGCATGGCAATCATACAGTGTATGAAACCACAAAGCACATTTGGAAGATTTGCAAACAGTGTGCTGTTGTACCTCATCAGTGCAGCCAAAACATCCAATTCTAAAGTTGTACATTTCGTCCCTGACACCTACAAAACAATCAGTATAAAAAATGCAGAACGGCACAGACGAGCAACAGGAGGGTCTCAACTGACTACAATATATTCAGCAGACCAGAAAATGCCCAAACAGTGGTCCAAGTTCTTATCTTCTGGTGCAAACAAACAACAACTACAGCAATTCCTCTTTGAAACCTGGTGTAAATGTGGAAAAGAGTCACTTATGGACATTACCCTGGTTGTTGGCCATGGGTCGGAGTGTCACGCCATTAGAGGGGACGGCAGTGGGACAGAACTTGAAATCTTACCATTGGCATCTCTGTGCACGACACAGGAGGAGGCAGACACCCGGCTTCTACTTCACTGTGCCCATGCGTCTCAGTACAGCTCAGATGTTGTAGTGAACAGTCCTGATACTGATGTGCTTGTGCTGTCCATCACATTCTGCAAGGCCATTGGAGCAAACCTGTACTTTCACACAGGAAAATGTGGAAACAAGCGCACAATACACATACAAAGCATCCACAGACAACTTGGTGATGACGTCTCTGAGGCTCTAGTTGGCCTTCACTGCTTCACTGGGTGTGACACAGTAAGTTAAGGCAATGAAAGGCAATGAAAACTCTACAAACAAAGAAAATTGTGAAACATTTAAGAGCATGGGAACATCATTCCATGTATCAGCTGACCTCTACCAAGCAACAGAGGCATTCACCTGTGCTCTCTATGACATAGAAGGATGTACGGATGTAAACCTTGCCAGATGCCAAATGTTCAAAAGTGGGAAATGCACAGACAGAAGGCTGCCACCAAACAGAGATGCTTTACAAAAGCACACTGATCGGGCAAACTACCAGGCTGCCATATACAGAAGATGCCTGGAGAGTCAGCCAGCCATACCCTCACCAACGTCTCATGGCTGGAAAACAGAAGGGAACTTCCTTGGGATTGACTGGATGACCCTTCCTCCAGCACCACACAGCATACTTGAACTTGTGTACTGCTCCTGCAAGAGAACACAATGTGTGAAGGGGAGATGCACTTGCAAACTAAATGAGCTGCCCTGTACCGACATGTGTGTCTGTGTGGACTGTGAAAATACGCAATAGGCTAGATTTCAGAATATGAATGCTTTGAGTTTACAATGTGATTTGTCCCAATTAAAGAAAGAGTTCACCAACATCTCTGTAGCCAAGGAGAATGCTACCCTTCACTACTGCTAGGTGCTGTTCAGGGAAACATGTTGTGAATCCAAGATACAGTCAGCCATGCCTTCAAACATAACATTTTAGCACTTTGCTTACACGTCATATAGCAGCTATAGCTAACCAACAAGTGTTGCCAGCATGAAGAGGCTGAAGTCACCTAAACGATGTGAAATTGCGGTCATGCATTACTTCAGATATGATCATTTAGCAGTTAGCCTACAGTTCGTGGTTACAACCAACAAGCGTCAGCTAAATGTACTGTACATGCCATGACCTTCACAATTTGAACTTGACCTATCTGATTGTAGAAGGACTTTGTCGTAAGCCATTGTATCGCTAAATTAGCGAACTAGCCCCAACAGCAAGAATTGCCTCATCAAAACACGTCAATCCACTGTCGTGTATTTTTCCAAAACGTCTAATGAAACGTTACTTAACAGCTACAGGTTGTACACCTATATCATAAAGGTAATACTAGTTTGAAGGTGAAATTAAACATAACTCACCTCATCGAAGAATCCGTGATGTGAGCAGCATCCTTCGGTGACAGTCCAGATTTGAGAAGAGACCTTGACTTGCCGTCTGTATCTATGAAGCGACTTGCGCGAGACGTAACTTGGGTGAAGCACCTCTGGCACCTCCCATGCTGGCTGCATGTAGCAGGTGTTGTCCAGCAGATGGCGATATCTGTTTTGAATTTGGCTAGAGGCGCAACAAAGAAATAGCCTAGGCCTACAAATAGACTAGAAGCTAGACCTATCAAATTGAAGAGCAAACTGCTTTCAGAATGTTATATTTTCATCCAAACTACAGCATTATTTATTATGAGTAGGTCCGAATGCGTATTTCATGTTTTTACTGAACTAAATGTTGAATGGAATAGAAACCCTTGAAATCTTGAGGCACTGCTTAAGTAGAAAACCCTAGCCACACAGCAATTGTTACAAAACCTAACTGCATGCTGCATTAGTCCTTAGGCTTAGCATGGGCACCATTTCAAAACATGCATCCACACAAAACAAAATTTTATTTGAACAAGGGATTAATTCTAACATAACACAATGAGACAGGTAGGAGTCTATGGTGATCACTTTCTGAGATGAAAATCAGGGACTGAATTCTCGTTTAGAGCTGGGGACATTCCAATTTGTACAGTCAACATCAAACAGTTGTTTTAGCTTCAAAACTCTGGGACAAAGTGGGTTTTCTTGTATTGTGCCAAGAACAGAAGGGAAATTAGAGATAGTGCCTGGAAATATGAGTCATCTGATCACCATATAGTAGCCTTAAGTCTGATATTTATTACTATTAATTACTATTATTATCTATGTAAAAAAATATAGTTGCCATATGCCAGGCCTATGTCCAATAACCACTTGTAGCACAGGTGTGGCTTTTCCACATGACTGCAGACAAGCACCACAAGTTTGAAGTTATATATCCTTCTCCTTTGTTCGATCTGAAGTGAAGTGGAATCAAGGAATCAATAAACACTGTAACTTTGACACTGTTAGGTATCCCTCGTTTAGGTGTTTTTTTTTTTTAGTTGTTGTTGTTGTTGTTGTTTTCCAAGTACAATATTTTTGGTCGGAGAATCCGAACTTCCTCGAGGGACGGTCCTTTGGGATCAATATTAAATTTCCAGTTCTTTGTACCGGTACTCGTGGGAGTCCTTTAAGCGTGAGGCTCTTGCTGTGTGTCTGTTGTCTCAGTTCATGGCAAGAGGATGTTGGAAGCCACAACGAGAGGAGTGTCGTGAGTTACAAATGTGACAAAGCTGAGCAGTACCGCCACCACAAATGGGTGTCAGTTGTCAGGCTAAATGTTACTGAGGAATTTCCTCAAAGGATTATTTTTATTTGAACTGAGAACACATACGTACTGTTCTGTCCTAATCTCACACATCAGTTAATGTCTTCATTTCATAGTGAGATTTTCACAGATCTGCTAGAAAAGGACTAATAATGACAATTCAATAGAAATGTGATTATGTGGTAGTATGTAGTAAGTATGAAACTATGATATTTAATATCATTTTTTCACTGGTATTTTGAATGATATGATTTTGTCCAGTGTTTGTCCCCATGCTTTGTATCAACTGGTGGTGTGTGTGTGTTTGTGTGTGTGTGCGTGTGTGTGTGTGTGTGTGTGTGTGTGTGTGTGTGTGTGTGTGTGTGTGTGTGTGTGTGTGTGTGCGTGTGTGTGTGTGTGTGTGTGTTGAACAATCACTCTCCCAGTCTGTTTACTGTATGGTGAACTGGACCCACTAAATTACTGACGTGATTGAGTTGTCATACAACTGGAAATAGTCTAAAACTGTGAACTGGGTAATAACAGCAATGCATTGATTTAGGGTTTTATCCTCAAAGATGATATTACTATGAGGTCTGTCCATTCATCTGTTTGTGTATCCTTGTGTCCACTCATGGTGGAATGGTCTTCAGAATGTAAGGGGTCACCATATCAATCATTCAGATCTAGGTCATAATGCAGATGTTAGACTTTGGCCTTCTATATGCTCATCACTACTAGCTTCAAAGAGGGAGAGCGAGAGGTAGAAAACTGGCGATTTGCGTTCTATTTTGGGAGGCCATGCAGGGTCCAAGATCACTGAAAAGTCATATTGTGATGTAATGCACCTCTACAGACTTGAATCTGTCATGTTTTTCTCATTTTAAAATCTACAGATACAGATAAGTTGATAACATATTATTTTATTATTTTGTCTTGGTCAGTATTCAATGATCTTTGCTTCTACATCCTATCAGTGTG
>JAODXP020010183.1:0-16851 GCA_027497455.2 Sardinella longiceps | reverse complement strand
ATATCATTATAAATCTGATATGGCTTGGCTTTGATTTCTGTTATATCCTGACACCTTGAAGGACGTGATCCTACTAATCACTTAGATTCTACATTGTTTGTAATACTTTGTTGAACAGTAAATTGACTAGACTGCTTGCTGTCTAAAAAACAAAAATGTCATTGTTGACATTAAAAATTAATAAAACCTTTTATAACATCTACTGTATGTTAAGTGTCCATTAGCGGGATATAACGGACAACCTCTCTGCCAATCCGAAAACAGTATTTAATTTCTATAGGTGATCTGAGTTTATGAGATTAGAGAAAAGGATTTAGGAGAAAATTTTAGTTAATTTCATCCTTAAGGAAATTTCAGTGTGTAGTTCTCCTCATGAAGAAAATGAGCAAAATTAGCTTGGGCAATAATCAGGATGGCATGTTTGTCATCCCTAGTTTCTCCGAGTGATTACTGGAGCGGCTTCACCATAGACCAGAGCACAGGAGTCATCAAAGTTGTGTCTGGCCTGGATTTTGAAAAAATGAAGGACCCCATTTTCATCTACATAAAAGTAAGAACCAAAAAAGTAAAAATGGGAAAATTCCCCTGTGAGTCACAGTCAATAATGTATAATGTATGTATGTGTGTGTGTGTGTGTGTGTGTGTGTGTGTGTGTGTGTGTGTGTGTGTGTGTGTGTGTGTGTGTAGTCGTGTGTGTGTGTGTGTGTGTGTGTGTGTGTGTGTGTGTGTGTGTGTGTGTCAATGTCTTGAGCTACTAGAAACTTTAATTTCCCTAAGGAGATATCCCAAGGGTTCAGTCTAAGTCTATGTCACCTAATTGTGGCTTCATTTAATAAAAAGCTGATTAATTTAATCATTTCCATTATTGTCTCTGGAATAACAAATGTCAACTCTCTACCGCTTTTAGGCTTCATTAAAGACTGACAGCACAACGACATCCAATACCAAGGTATGCAGTAAAACTGTGGTTCAGGTCCTCATTGTCCAGATCATGTGTCCAAGTCTGAAGTCCAAATCCGAAGACAAGAAGAAATATTGAGATTATTGAGTGTTATGAAAAAACAATTAGGGATGGACTGGCAATCTGGACTGGTGTTCTGAAAAGTCCAGAAATTCTATAGTATTCAGGGACCATTGGCCAGAGTGAATTTACTGTAGTTAGCTGAATCTTTTAGAATTTAGGGTTGGGAAAGTAATTCACCTCCTGTTGGCTAACAAGCCTTTTTCTGTTTAAAAAAAAAAAATCCATGTCTTTTTCTCAATAGGTGACAGTCCATGTGAACAATGTAAATGAAGCTCCTCAATTCAATGCCAAAATGTATAAAACTGCGATCTTCAGTGATGCACTAACTAGCCAACATGTTATACAAGTTGAGGTAAAATAAAATAAATAAATAAATAAATAAATAACATACATACATACATATCATACATACATACATACAGTACAGTACATACATACATACATACATACATGTAAAATGTGCAGTCATCTGTTTTGTTGTAATGTATACACTACTTCATTCCATCACTCTCTCTCTCTCTCTCTCTCTCTCTCTCTCTCTCTCTCTCTCTCTCTCTGTCTCTCTCTCTCTATCTATCTCTTTCTAATTCTCTCTCCAGGCCACAGACCCTGATGTGGGGGACACACTGCAGTACTCTCTAGTGGAGCCCAGCTCCATGTTTGATGTGGAGCCCTCTAGTGGTCAGGTGTATGTAGTATCAGTGGCAGGTGAGAGTGGGAAGGTGAGCCTGCAGGTGAAGGCAGAGGACCATCTCGGACTCTCTGACACAACAACAGTGGAGGTGGGTGGATAGGGGAGGGGGGAAGAAACTTAATAGAAATTGTTAAAAATGTAAGATGGAAGATTTGACCAGTGCTCTTCTACACAACAGGTAACCACAGTGAAAAGTGAGAGCAATGATGTGCTGGAGATTTCTGTGAACCAGGAGATGGGCACTGTACAGAACAAAACCACTGAGATGGAGGAGTGAGTCATGGTTAATATTACTAGATATCAGAATGACTAGACTGATTTCATTTTAGACAGACATGCATGATCTTGCTCCCAGGTAGAAATAACATTTCTCTGTAACACTTTAAAATTAGGGTACATGAATAAATAAACATTCATTAATGCTTTAATTACTGCATTAATAATTATAAGATAACAATGTGTACAGGAGTCATTATAAACTGTGTTATGCATTATTGTTTGAATCATGGGTCCTATATGATAAAGTGTTACACATTTCTCTTTTCTGCTGCCTCTCTCTCTCTCTTTCACTCTCTCCCCTCTTTATCTCTCTCTCTCTCTCTCTCTTTCTCTCTCTCTCTCTCTCTCTCTCTCTCTCTCTCTCTCTCTCTCTCTCTCTCTCTCTCTCTCTCAGAGCTTTGGAGAGGGCTATTGGATGCTCTGTGACCATCATTAGTTTGAGTGGCAGTGAGGAGAAATCGGTCAGGAGTCATACTTCTAGGAGCCACTCAGCCCAAAGAGAGGAGACTAGCTGGACATCTGTCAGCTTCATAGGCACTGAAATCCATGGGCCTAACATCATACCAAAGGAGACGATGCAAAAGTAAGATCCAACAAGGATGTCACTATAGTTAACTAAAGTTACTAGTCTGAATGATATTATTAAAGATAAAGCCTAGTTTTTATTTTCTGCCCACATTGCCTATCCCTATCCACATTGCTCCCAGCAGTTGAAATAATGCAAATCTCTGTGTTGTTATTCAAATCATGTTAGTGATAACTTCCAATATAGCCTGGTCTGCTTTTTGTCCGGTTTCGGTCTTGGTCTCGGTCTCAATTTGTCTTGGTTCTGTCTAGGTCTTGTTAGCCTACGAGTCTGTGAGACTCAGATGCAGGTTACCTCTAGTACTACACATTTTCCCTGTCACTAATATGCACACTCATACTATTGTGTTTGTGTGTTCACCTGCAGGAGACTTTCGGATGAAAAAGATAATATTCTGGAGGAGATGCAGTCGGTTTTTGGCGAAGGTGTCGCATTTGATTTTGTTGTTGAGGATAGCGGCTCTGGCATACCATCCAACCTCGCTATTGCTATGGGAGTAGTGATACCTTTGGTCGCATTTGGTGCCATTGCTGCCCTGTTTTTGAAGCTTAGACACAGGTAAGTGATTTTAGATGAGGATGATGAAGGTGTTGATTTGCTGGCAAGATTATCTGATACCTAGAATACCTTAATAAACTCCAGTGTGTGCTAGGATAGCAATCTTGGTGGACAACCTGGTCAATAAGCTACTGGAAACCTGTGACAAAGGTTCAAGCTAATGTAACTCCGGCATCACTTTTAATCTGCTGGAGATATTAAACTATTGCTGCCCCCCTCAGTAACACCTCCCTAAATACATCTGTGACTGCTATGATTTGTACTAATTCAAAACACACTACTCAAACTGTCAATTTTTTTTTTTACTTTATATATGTAAACACAGTCACTCATTTCAGTCTTTTGTCAGGCACTCCCACCACACATTGTATTTCTCACACAGAAAAACTATTTAATTATTCTGCCGCATATACTTTATATGTTTTCTATCTGCACCTGCAGATCAAGCACTCTTGAGCCTAAATTGAGCCTGTCATTTCCAGCCAATCAAAAAAACTAAAATGGCTGCCCGACAGCCTATCACAAAATAGAACTACTGTAACTGGGTAAAACGTAACTCAGCAACAAATGACAAAAAAGCATATGTTAATTGCGAATTGCAAATAGGGCCCACATATTTTTTTTTATTTTTTTTTACTAAATATGAAGGACAATAATATAGGCTAGGTTGTTGTTACAGCCCTAAAGGGAAGGGACTCATTTTACTCCGGAACATGTCATTTATCAATCACAATATAGGCAATATATGTAAAGGTACAAGGAATAGGAAATTTCACCTAAACCTTGCCAGTGTGGGCTCTAATGTCATGTTGTTCTAAGTTCTATCTTTTCCTTTGCTTTTTAGCAGAAACCATAACAAAACCTTAACAGGCTCAAGAATGGCATTGTCTGTTGGAAACGATGTGATCCCCATTGACACACGGTCTTCAGGAGGAAGTCAAAGTTCATGGAATACAAGCGGTGTGAGTTCAGATGGAGGTGAGAGTAGGGCCAGTTCTGTGAGTGGAGGGCTGGGCAGTGAGGAAGGTTCTTTACATGGAAGATCAGACAGTGGCAGAGACTCAATGGAAGGAATAGAGGAAATTCCAAGGCGCAAGCACAGGAAAAGACTTGCATGTAACATTGATTTGTTCGAGTAGGTAAAATGGAGTAAATACCATCTCCAAGTACCTGGTACCTGGTCCATGTTGTTCATATATCAGTTTTATAGTCACATTTGCGGTTAAAGGATTATGGGGAATTTCTTTACTCATTCCACAGTCTGTTGGTGAATTTCTACACTTGGAATATTGATGCCATTGACACATTGCAGAACAGTTAAATCAAAAGTAGCTCTCATACTGTAAAATAATCTTTAGTTTCAGATTCACATAAAAATGTCAAGAAATACACATATGTCATAGTTCCTTTTGTTTCTGATTCACATAAAAAGAAGAAATAATAAGAAGAAATACACATATGTCATAGTTCTTTTAATGAGAAATCTGAGAAAATACTGTAGGCATATCTGGGGGAAAAGAGGAAAGATATGAGACTGACATTATAGCATGATGTTGCATGCCTTATATCAAGATATGGGGAAAAACAAAACTATTTGAGACCATGTTAACAAGGCAGCTTAACTGCTTGAATCACTGCTTGTAAGATCATATTCTATCATACTAAATAAATTTACTGATGCTTCATCACCACAGATTGACTATTGAAGTCTTTAAATGCCTAAAGGCATGTACATTTAATATTTAAGAATTGAACTGTAGCTATTTGTAATTATCCAGATAAATCATCCTGCGTAAGTGAGACAGT
Organism: Sardinella longiceps; assembly: GCA_027497455.2. Taxonomy (NCBI): domain Eukaryota; kingdom Metazoa; phylum Chordata; class Actinopteri; order Clupeiformes; family Clupeidae; genus Sardinella; species Sardinella longiceps. The sequence continues at coordinate 11,904 of JAODXP020010183.1, read as the reverse complement.
AAAGTGTGGCAATGTTCGTGAGAGTCATTAGTATGCAGAGGCATTCAGGCATACATGAATAAATGAACTCTCACTCATCATCAAATCATCTGATCATTAAAATGACAGCTTCTTGCAGGACGAGAAAAAATGCATTTCTCCCTAAAGTCAAATGTGCTCATGCATTGTAGTCTCATTTCTACTTGCCTGATAAAAACAACCATGTTTTCATTATTAGATACTGTATCTGTTTTACAGAAAGTTTATGGGAGCATATTATGAATGTGAATGAATAGATTATGATATCTTGTAATTGCAATGCATTTTCATATGGGCCAATGTAATGATGAGACCAGTAAAAACAAGGCCAACATAAAGCAGGCCTAGAATTGAATGTAAAGGATTTCCCTGCTACCCTGAAATGATTTTCTATCTCGCTGGTAGACTAGGTGATATCCTCCTGCTGGGTTTTAATTAGTCTAATATTGCTATGGAGTAGGCCTGACACTCATTATTTTTATTTTTTTACCATGAACTCAGTAGGCTATTGGTGCACTCTAGCTGATAAAAACAGGGTCTTTTAGGCTCAGTGGTGTTTTTTGCCCCCAACGGCACCTTCCAGGCAGCACAGCCTAAAAGGCACTACCTTTACCCTATTCCTGACCCTACCCCTCAACCCTCATCCTAACCCTAAACCAAGGGGAGTAGTGCCTTGAAGGTAGCACTGCCTAGAAGGCACCGTTCAGGGCAAAAAACACTGAAGACCTAGGCTATAGGTAAACGTTATGTAAATAATTTACCTTGCCCTGATTTTATGGCCCAGTAGTGGATGTCTTCCCAGAAATGTGATAACAAAATGTGATAAAATCATTGGACCTTGGTCACCAATTTATGGGAAGTTATCAGTCTACCAGAAGCTTGCTCAGAAATTTGCCGACAATTCCTAGTTCACAGGATCACTTCTTGATCAAAATGTTACAGTATGTCCTCGAATCGGACTTGGATTTTGGGTAAAGACTTTACAGAATTAGCAGAATTAGAATCTTCATATTTCTAGAAGCAGAATTAGGACTTAAAACATTAGCCATGTTGACCAGCCGATATGCCTGGACTATTCTGCTGTTGAGTTGCTTTTCCATGGACATCATTTGTAGTTCATTGAGAACACTTCCTGCAGGTAAGTTGAATTAGTCACAAAGTTAAGCGGTTACTGAACACTTAGAAAATGTAATTTCTGTCACATATAACTTGCTCTAATTTGTTGAAATAAGATTTTGTCTGTCAACACACAGCAGTACAACTTTGTAGCATAGCATAAGCAGTTGGTATATTTTTCTTAAAATCAAGCTTAAGATTGTAAGCCTAGGTCCTTCCACAAACTCTTTTAACAGTATCATACCTGTTCCAGGAAAAAAAAAAAAAAAACGAATTTTCTTACAGATTGAAAAGCTAATGCTAAATGTTAACATGCTAAGGTTCAGATTACACATAGACTACAATGATCTGAGAATTATGTAAATGTTTGAAAATGTTTAAACCAAACATAGCCTGTTGAAATAGGGAATCATTTCAACATTTTAATGAAACTAATGGACTACGCTCGGATTCTCATTCAGTTCTCCGTTCTTGTAGGTGGAGTATACTGGCTTACTCAGATCAAAGTCATAGAAAAGTACCCTCTGTCTGTGGCTCTGACTCAGATTTAATGTCTTCATGACACCAAGACAAAGAAAGGAGTGGTGTGCTTGTGTTGCCCATCCCGTTCATTACATTTTTGTGACAATTTGTACATGTTTTGTTTTTGCCTTCAGAGACATCAATAGACTGTGTGACTCCAAAGTCATTTAGTCTGTCGAGCACTGAGGAATGGCACGGTAAAACAAACAAAACAAATGAACACTTACACCAATAAGTAACTTTGCAACTGCAACATCAATGATTTGAGGGCTTCTGTAAATAATTTACATACATATAGAGTTAGAAACAGTGATCATGAGATCAAATTCTAAATTAGTAAAATTTCAGAACAAATATACATTTTCCTCAACACAACTCACCTATCCCCACAAATGATTTGTCACAACAGGCACAGTTGAGTTGGTGAATGTATCACGAGGAGCTGAGATATCTCTGGAGTCTCCATCATGTCCAGACTGTTTATCATTTCTGGAGCTGAACTACACTGTTGGAGATCAAGAAGCTTCAGTTATCACAAAGAAACCTCTGGATGCAGAAGCTCTCATACAGGTTAGTATTTAGAACAGGGTGTGTAATGCATCATCAGTGAAATCAACCTGATGTCTAGAAAAAAAAATGGGACTATGCTTGCAGTACACCATGAATGAGTGTGTTGTGTTTTTGAATGTGTGTTTTAATGTGTCTATAGTTAAAAATAAATACACACATACACACTGAACACAATAATGTCTATCTGTGCAGTTTTAATATTTAATGGTCAAATATGATATATAACTATTGAATAAACATGATGTATTTGTTTATTTACTGTGATGATGTTTCCTCTTTCTTCCCAAAGTGCAATGGATCTGTTTCATACCCCTCTCTGGCTTACTTGACTTTCTCCTATTTCATCACATGTAAGAATGGGGTAAGTCAAGAGAATAATTAACCATTAGACAATACGCTTTAAATAAAGGTCTCTCTCTCTCTCTCTCTCTCTCTCTCTCTCTCTCTCTCTCTCTCTCTCTCTCTCTCTCTCTCTCTCTCTCTCGTAGTGTGTTCACTACAATTATTTGCATCTTATTCTGTCTGTATAGGTCCAAAACAATCGAACATTAATACTATATGACATTAATGACAATGCACCAGTGTTTGAAAAAAAGGAATATTTCATCAACATTTCAGAGGTAAAAAAAAACGTCTAATAATAATAATAATAATAATAATAATAATAATAATTGTAATCATAGATCTCAAGAGCATAGTGTTTAATTGTTCGATTATAACCAATTCATAGCCTATCAAACTTATTTTTATTATCCCCTCCATGAACACACCAGGCAACGCCAGTTGACAGTTTCATAGTGAAAGTCAAAGCATTTGATGAGGACATTTCTTCAGACTACAGTACTTTAAGCTACACCACTGAGGTACAGTATGTTTACTGTAGGTCTCATATCACTTACTTCAGTATATTGTTTAAATACAAACACAAGTGAACAAGTCAAAGGCTTCGCCATAAGAGAATACTCTAATCATGGCCTCATTTTTTTTTTTTTTTTTTAGTCACCGTCAACTCCATTTGAAATCTTGAAGTCTGATGGATCCATATTTTTGAGGGAACGTCTGAATTGCAGTCAAACTAATCAATATAACTTATCAGTTAAAGCCTGGGTGAGTGAGATTTTGAATGTCTTTTCAATAATATGGCACAGAATCAGAGGGAAATACAATTACCCTATATACAGTATAATGCTGTTATTTTCACATATCAATAACTTGCTCTTTACACTAGTGTAATTTGTGCTTTATAGGATCTTAACAACAAAACCGGTGAAACTACTGTACTTGTTGATGTGCGGCAAACACCAGGGCCACATTTTCAACATGACCTTTATGAAGCCACAATACCCGAGAACATGGTATATTTGACTATTATAATTTCAAACTCTAACTCATATCATATTCATGCAAAATAACCATCAAATGAATGTGTTACAGTCAACAGAAAGACAATGTTGTTGACTGTGGAAATGATTCCTATTTTCCTTTAAATGTATATTTATAATTATATTTGTAACAGAAAATAGAGGATATAATTTTTATTGAATTTTTAAAAATGTGTAAATTATGATTTGTAACTGTGAGTATCAATTAGAGGTGTAAATGTCACACCTTGCAATTTTCCAGGTGGGTCCATTTCAATCAATTGAACCAGGACCAATAAAGGCAACAGCTGAGAATCAAGAAATCACCTACAGCATCAAGAAAGGTGAAAACCAACAAATATTTACAAAAGTTTGCAAACAAATTTTTTTGTAGGCCCACATGTAAACATGCACAGGTCTAGATGGATAAGATAGGGCATGTTAGCGTTGTAAGATTAACATTGGCGTCATCTTTATTCAATGTGATTCAAAAACACTGAAAATGTGAAAATGGGTTTTTATCATAGAGACTGAAAATTATTTCACTCAGAAAGTTCCATTGTGATTACGCCTCAATGACTTCTGGTTAAAAACGTGATATCAACTGGTTGTACAGCGCTTGGTCCAAGGTGGCGCTACATATGGACAACATAAATATTGTTCCTCTCTCGTTTCCTCACCTGTTCATTCATCTTCCAACTCCATGTGCCGTCTTGTGCGTTGTTCTTCAAATTCATGGTGGCGTGGGTTGAAATTGCACTAAACAAAAGATGTTTTTTATGTTGCCATGGTGTCCTGAACTGGTCCTGAATAACCATTTGATGATACTTTGTATCATGGTCATTGAGGTGTAACTGCAATTGAACTTTACAAGTGAAATGATTTTCACTGTTTATTGAATCACGTTAATTACGATTGATGCTAACATGCGCAACTAGCCGGGTATGCTATGCTAAGGAGAAATTTGGTGTGATAAGGACCCAAAGTATATTGTAACATCATAAAAAGTTGGAACACTTGCCTGGAGCAGAATTTTGATACGTTCTTGCAGGCTGGAGAAAACCACTTGCTAGTTGTAGCTTCCAGGGGCATCTAGCTATAGGTGTTAGTAGCCAAATCGCTGTTTTAAACCATAGAAAGGCTCAAAATAGCCCCACACTTTGTTTATATTATAATGATATTTCCAACATTTAAAACTAGGCAATAAAAATGTAGAAATTGTACAGATAACTACTCAAAATTTTGCTCCCCGACAAACCTTCCAACTTTTAATGATGTTGCTATGTACTTTGGGTCCTTATCACATCAAATTTCTCCGTTAAGCATTATAGCAGGGCTGAGAGTGTGGTTAGTAAGAGCTGGCATTGTTGTTTTTGCTGGCATTGTTGAACTTTGTCTAAAAATTATGTTTCCTTTAGTATCTCCCCAAGAATACTGGGGATACTTTGACATTAATGAAAATGGAGTCATCAACGTTAAAGAGGAACTAGATAAAGAGAAAGCATGCACAATCAACATTGTCATAATGGTGAGAGAAATTACAGTTTAGTATCACTTTATAAAACATTAATAATCATTTGTAATCATAGCCATCCTGTAATGACTGATTTCACCACTAATATTAGCTAATGTGCTGTCATGAGAAGATGCGATTACATGTTTGTTATATGTTGCACCCAAAATGGAGTCTTATAATTTTGGTTATATCTCTGTAGGCTGCTCTCAAGAGTGACAGCTGGCAGTCAACAGAGGCTACGGTAATAACTTTAACCACTGCTTGCTTTATGATCCTAATGGGACAACACAACAATTGTTCATTTTAGTTAAAGGAGAAGTTTGGTGTGATAAGGATCCAAAGTATATCGCAATATCATAAAAAGTTCTACATATAACATACAAACAAAGAATAGTTAATGTAGCGTTAAACTAATTTGCGGCAGCGGTGGTGGAGGTGCAGCAGACAAAAGATCTTGTAAAGATTGTGTGCCCAAATTTATTTATGGTGTATTTGCACAGTAAAGGCCACATGCTTTAAATAAAGGTATCTCTCTCTCTCTCTCTCTCTCTCTCTCTCTCTCTCTCTCTCTCTCTCTCTCTCTCTTTCTCTCTCTCTCTATTCATCCCTATAGGTGGTGGTTAATGTGACAGATGTGAATGAACCTCCAGTGTTTGATTTGAAAATGTATAGAGTTGAGATCTTCAGTGGGGTTCCAGCTGAGCACCCAGTTGTGGAAGTCAAGGTTATAAAATTCTTCAGTTACATTGTGAAAACTAGAAAAGCACTCAGAGAGGCAGACCTCCGCCAAGACAATGTGGTCACATATGGTGTTCTGGGTCACCGATCGCCACCATCACCACCACCGATCATGTATTGTCCCAATACACACATTGTCCGAAAACTTCATCCAAATCCATGCACTACTTTTTGAGTTATGTTGTACACAGACACACACACACGCACACACACACACACACACACACACACACACACACACACACACACACACACACACACACACACACACACACACACACACACACACACACACACACACACACACACACACACACACACACACACACACACACACACTGGTGAAAACATAACCTCCTTGGCGGAGGTAATGAACAATATTATGTGTGACATATAACATTTCACACATAATGAGAATCTTGAGACCACCGCACTGAATAATTAAATTAATAGGCTAAACAGTGCTGTGTGTGACATGCAATGTATTATACAAAGCAACAAAACAATGTGGTATTTGTAGCTGTAGCCATGTTTTTAATATAGCCTATGTAATTAAATTAAATATTTCAAATACCAGTTACATCAGTAATGCATAAACAAATTTATTCCCAAACTCACAACTTTTGCTTTCTTTTCTTCTCCTAGGCCACAGACCCTGATGTGGGGGACACCCTGCAGTACTCCCTGGTGGAGCCCAGCTCCATGTTTGGTGTGCAGCCCTCTAGTGGTCTGGTGTATGTAGTGGCAGTGGCAGGTGAGAGTGGGAAGGTGAATCTGCAGGTGAAGGCGGAGGACAGACAAGGACTTTATGACACAACCACAGTGGAGGTAAGAAGGGATAAGATAGACAGACAGACAGACAGTTATTCATCCAGAGAGTTATTTTCAACGTCACACAATGTCTGAGTTTATTCAAGCATCCAGACATCGTCATACAGTATATCAGCATTGAACTTGCACCATGTATCAAAATCACTGCAAAATCACTATTCATAAATTTGTTGAACTCAAACTCCAAAAAGAGAAAGTCCATTTAGACACAACTGTTCCTCTATGCTGACGTTGCTGTGTTTTGTTGTTATTTTTTTCCAAGGTGACTATAAAATATAGTGAAGAGAACCATGTGAAAATCTATCTGAACATTCCAGTTGACAACGTGGAGGATAAATGCATGGACTTGAAGCTGTACGTACAGTAAATCCAAAGGACATACAGTAGCCTATTTACCAAAATTCATTTCAATTCAAGTGATGCATTTTGCATATTGTTCACAGTCTCTTTTTTTACTTTTCTGCATAGTTGGTATTGTTTACAGTGTCCCAACATACTGAGCAGCAATTTGATCTGTGGGTTGTTCCATATTGCTCTCTCTCTCTCTCTCTCTCTCTCTCTCTCTCTCTCTCTCTCTATCTCTCTCTCTCTCTCCTCTCTCAGGTCTCTTGAGAGAGTGCTAAAGTGGTCTGTGAACATTACCAAAGTCAGTGGTGAGCGTGGACGCTCAAAACTCAACGCTGACTCCTCTACTGGGGCATATGTGGACTTTGTTGCGCTCGAACAGAATGGCTCTGTGATGATACCCAAAGATGATGTTGAGGAGTAAGTAAGACCCTGATGAATGCACACACATAATCTAGGCTTGCTTTAATGATAATAGTGATAACAGACACAATGAGTGAAAATAGATTAATTGGGAATAACCGATTCAGATTCTATTCAAGTCCCAGATAGAGGGCTCGGTGATCAAGCATAGCCTTATTGAACGATTACCTCACTCACGTCAGATGTAGCGCTATGCGCGAACATCTGATCCTCCGCGATAGACGATTTATTTCAGGAGCCAGAAATCCTTGGATCTAACTGGACAAACGGCTTGTCCATCAATTTAATTGACGTACACTTCAGCCAACCACATCGAAACCAACCGATGACGCTGGTTACGTTTGTTGGATTGGTTGAATTCAAAACAGTTGCTACTTCGCTACGTCACACCCTCTACAGCAGCCAGCAGCCCTGATTGGTCCGGTTAGGAAATATTGGGCTTGAAATCCCTCCCAATGGCATCAACATCAGATCGTTGCGCGGAGGCCTTACGAAAGTTACGTAGCGCATGATCTGACGTGAGTGAGGTAAATTGAACGAGCCTGCTAAATGCACTAATTAGCAAGTGGAACAAAATAATTTGGAACAGCATAGACCGAACGCGAACGCAGAAGCGAACAAGCACTTTACACAATGGAAACTCCAAATATTCAAAATCGGAAGTAAGATCTGAGGTACTGGTGACTCAGTGTTAAGTGCTTGTTCGCCATTGCATTCACGTATGGTCTATGCTGTTCTAAATTCTTTCATTTATTTCTGGTGTGTCCCTGATGTACTGTCTCTGTATCTTCAGGAGACTTCGCAGTCAGAGGGAGGCGGTTCTGACTGAGCTTCGGGCTGTGTTTGGTCCTGATGTGGACTTTGAAATAATGGGACCAGAAACAGGTCCACCCATCGTCACCATTGTATTGGGAGTGCTGGGATCTGTGACAGCCATCGCCGTGATTATCATAGGAGTCATGTAATTCAATGCAATTCCATTTTATTTGTAGAGTGCACAACAACAATGCATTGTCTCGCGGTGCTTTACAGCAAGTATAAGCATAGCCCTGTGATACGCAATGGCGAACAAGCACTTTACATACTTTACATACTTTACATATTCAATATTGCACTTCAGTGCTAATTCAGGGAACTCTAATTGTGTTGCCCCAAACACACACACACACACACACACACACACACACACACACACACACACACACATACATACTTTGTACATACACACACACACACACACACACACACACACACACACACACACACACACACAAAGCAATAAGTGGGATAACATTGTGTTAGGCGGTCATTATAGTGGAATTATCTCCCGACAGAGTGACGCAAGGTATCATCAAAATGGCATCACTTACATAACACATTACAATGGTAATTTACATTGTTTTTTTGTTTGTTTGTTTGTTTTTTACAGGAAAACAAGAAACCGATTCCAAAGGTCAGATTGAAACATGATCTATAAGCCTATTGATTTATTTGTAGTTAAATTAATCATCTATTCTCTGCTCCAGTGGCAAGTAAACATTTTACGTTTTGTCTCTATTTTCTTTTAGAAGAGACTCCATGGAAGCCATGCCTACTTTCCGGACCATTGGCATCAATGAAAGGTGTGTGGTCTTATATAGAGCATGGAATTAGCTATGAGATTTGCTTGTTATTAAATAATTTCATTATTATTATTAGTAGTAGTAGTAGTAGTAGTAGTGTAAATAATAATAATAATAATAATAATAATAACAATAATAATAATAATAATAATAATAATAATAATAATAATAATAATAATAATAATACGATTATTATTATTACTATTATTATTATTATAATAACTAGAAAATGTAATTTTAGGGAAAGTACGAGTGCATGAAAATGCAAACTGCAGTTGCTTCAGGTGGAATTTGAAGCACTTAGGTTACTCATATCGGTTGTTATGTTGGTTGCTAGGTTGTAACTGTGGAAGTGGTTACTAGGCAGTTGCTAGGGTAGATGTCAGATAGATGCCAGCCACAATGTGACGCAGAGACCGAAGTGGCAGCTTCAAAAATAGTTGCCCAAGGCGTGTCACAAGTAATTTTAAGCTGTTCAAGTCCCTTAATAATATGTTTTCGAAGAATAGTAGAGTGCATTTTCATGCATTCTAATAATGATAACAACAGAAACCACAATAATAATATAATAATAATAATAATGCATGATCATCATCATCATCATCTTCTTCTTCTTCTTCTTCTTCTTCTTCATTTATATAGCACTTTTCAAAAACAAAGTTCCACAATGCTGACACAACAAAATACATTTTGAAGGCATATGTAGGCTTTTAAAGTAATACATTATCTTTTATTTTTTCTTATTATTTTCATAGGAAAAGAGACTCCATGGAGGGCATGCCTACTTTCTTAACAACTGAGACAAAGGGGTTGAGTCATGGGAGTGCCACTGAAATGCAGCAAGCACCAAGTCATATGATTCATTCAGACCGATCTGACCGCTAGATCATTATTTGTGTTAGTGTGCACTCGTATGAATGTGTGTGCAGTATATTGTGGTTTTCATGAATGCACAAACAACCAGGCCTTCAGATGTAGATCATTTATAGCCTAGAGCTGTCTAACTTTCATGGACTTCAAGTGTAATATACAGTATATACATGTACTGTACAGCACAAAGTGGGGTGAAGCAGACACTAGCCCGGAGCGGTGGGCTGTCGGCTACACTGGAGCAGTAGGACTTTCGCAAGCCTTTTAGACTCAAGCGCACACCAGTGCGGCATTCAACTGGAATTGAACTGAATAACTGACATTAAAAAATATAAATACATGCTTAATTGCAATAATATAGCAATATAAGTTCTTATCCATGGCTGGCCATAGATGTAGTAATCATGTAGATACAGTAATCATGCACCCAAGTGCCATCTGGTGGTTGTTTGAGTACATTGCAGTTACCCCCAATTTCACGAGTCCACGTTTGACCTATGACTCACATGATTCAGGTGCTGAACCACCCATTCTTAAAGGTGACATAGAATGGGTGAACTGGCAATTTATCCTTGTTCTGTGAGGTGACTTGTATACAACAAAATTTTGGTTGGGTCTGTAATGCCCCAGAAGCCTCCCTAAAACCCTCTCTCAAAAAGCTGTGTAAAGGTGGGGGATTTCAAATGCGTCGTTTTATACCTACTTGCCGCCCTTTGGGGGTTATCTGGCAACCTCATTAAGAAATGCAAGAACTTCCCGCTGATTGGCTGCCTCTGCTAGCCACTCAAATGAAGCAACCCTCGGCGTCGGCAGAGCTGCTCAGGGCTTCGGTAGCGCTAACTTTTTACTGCTATGGCGTATTATTGGTATTATTTAGAGAGTGAGCCCTATCTGTTTGAGCCCTCTTCGAACGACTCAGACTCTACTGTACTGTACAGCACACAGTGGGGTGAAGAGCAGATGCTAGCCTGGAGCAGTGGGCTGTCGGCTACACTGGAGCAGTAGGGCCCTTTCTCAAGCCTTTTAGTCTCAAGCTCAGAAGCCCTAAGGCTAAACAGTAAGCCACAGCTATCCCAATGTTATACTTTGAAAATGGTTGGGAGAATATAGTTCATTGCACACTACATATAAACAATAGACATAATTTGACAACCACTCTTACGAAGAAAGTCTGTTCTTAAATCCTACCTTACAGTATTTAAGAAGATTTGGATTCACCAATATAGATCTAAGAAAATTCTCAAGAAAATGTTGGTGAATGCGGCCCAATGTTGCAGATGTTACATACAGTAGAATATATGCTATATCACTTCAATGTGTGTTTGCAACTTGCTTGATGTTTCAACTTATCTCCCCGTCTCTGTAAACCGATGAGCACTGATGTCAACATTTAACATTCTTCACCCATGTCTTCTACTTTGTCTATGTCTTGTCTTTGTGTCTTCTTACGTGCTTTGAGTGGCCTTTGTGTCTAAAAATGTGCTACATAAAAATAAATGACTTACCTCCTGCTAACATAATACATATGTAAATATAACATATGTATCATGTCATATCACAGATCTGAATTGCCCATTACAACTATTGTACCAGGAGAGTTGGGATCTGCATGATAATATTAGGAGATTATCACAATTCACATTGAGTCAACACCGACAAAATCATTTGATAATTGAAAATAAGATTTGTGGTGCCATTGACTTAATGAAAACTGCTAGTGTAAATTGCATGGCTTGTTTTATTGCCAGGGCAGGCTACCAAGGACCATAAACATTGAACAATATTGTATTATACATACACATACTGTAAATACTTTTATACTCAGTGATATGTGAGATGTGGCATATAAAGTGAACAAAGGAAAAAAAAACAATTAAATGCTTCGTTCAAACTAGAGTGTTGTTGTAATATTTGGGCAGATTCTAGAGTCCTAATAATTTTATTTTGTTCAATGGCTTTCTGCACAGGTATG
>JAODXP020010182.1:0-16991 GCA_027497455.2 Sardinella longiceps | reverse complement strand
GATAGTTAACAAATGTAAGTCTGGATAAAACCATCTGCTAAATGTAAATATCCCAAAGTTGGTCAAAACTACCACCACAACCACCTCTGGTAAGTAAAAATCACTATAAATGAAAAAAATAATACAAAATACTTTAGTGAAGAATTTTTACTCATCATTTACCATCCACTTTTATCTAGAGGCAAAGCACTTTTTCAGCTTAAAATGACCATTAAGCTAGACTTATACCCTCACATGTACAGTATATTCAGCATTTACAACTCAGTTCTTATTTCCACTGTATATATTATGTAAGGGATAATGAACGACACGGCGTGCACATATAGAAAAATAATGCACGGGTTCGAAGTTCTAAAGCCCACAACGCGTAGCGGAGTGGGCTTAACTCGAACCCGTGCATTATTTTTCCATATGTGCACGCTGTGGAGTTCATTATCCCGCTTATACCACTGTTGCCACTTCTCCGCTATGTGGTTTGACTAACAGCATGCCCATTTTGATGGCTAGGTGGCTAGCTGATGGTTGAAGACAAGCTAGTTGTCAGAACTACTTCTTTCCGCCACAAATCTTCTCAATCAAAACTTACCAAGATAACTGCCGTTACTAGAAGTTCTAATGTACAGTTGCTAAGTCAGTCGTTAATTCCATCTATCGTTGCCAAGCGCTAAGTCCAAAGATTCTAACATGTCTTGGGCTCTGTAAATTCACCGTCTCCCATACTTCCAAACAAAGTGTGACAGAGTTAAAAACCATCGCGGTCACAAGTTACAATTGTTGCTGTGTCATGAACGTTGGTCGGGTCACTAAAATGTGAGCTTGTGTTAACGTGACAGTTTATTTAAAAGTCAGGGCAAGTTGGGCGAATTGATATGCAAGTCTGAATATGGACGGAAAAGTGGAACTACTTCATAGCCGTGCAGTTACCTGAAAAATAATGCACATTCTAAATAGGGCATCACAATAGGAAATTTGACCAAGCAGTGGTATAACAAGTGATTATTTAGGCCACGGTATATGACTCCACCTGAGACTGTTAATTTCCATATAACTGTATTTATTTTAAAACGTATTTATTAATACGAAATTATTGCTGCAATTAGAAAAGTCTGAAATCCCCAGTTGCACATTGTGACCTATAAGTGGGTTTGATGTTTGAATGGCTACTGCTCAGGTGGTAACTGACTTACCCATAGTCTTCCTGTGTGGTGGGGGGACTTGTGAAACCACATGCAGGGCTCAGCAGAATTTTTGGGGACATAAATAAATAAAAGAATAAACATGTATACCTGGGTGCTCTACTTTACATCTCTCGGCTATGTGGTGGAGAGAAGAATCAGCTCAATGGTGTTTTTTTTGCCCCCAATGGCACCTTCCAGACAGCACAGCCTAAAAGGCACTACCCTTACCCTATTCCTAACCCTAACCCCCTCAAACCTCATCGTAACCTTAAACTGAGAGGAGTAGTGCCTTGAAGGCAGCGCTGCCTGGAAGGCACCGTTGAGGGCGAAAAATACCAAAGACTGAAGATTCAGCTATAGCAATCTGCCACAAAATACTTATCATATCAAAAACGACTGGTTTTTTTTTAATGCAATCAGGCTATAATATCTTTCAGGCAGTTACTAAACTTTTATACAGTAGTCTAGATAAATGTAGGTTCCAGCACATCAAATGGATTTCAGATATGACCCTATAATGCATCTTTAGGCCAGCTGCCAGTTGAAGTTTCGGCCAAGGTGGTACTGTACCAATCAATGGACTCAGACAGCAAGGAAAAGAGATCAGTGTGTTTTGTACATATGTAGTCCCTATCAAAAATGAACTGAATCAAAACTAACTAAACTAGAAAAGCGCTCAGAGAGCGCAGACCTCCGCCAAGGCAATGTGTTCACAGACACAATATAAATTCCCGCTCATATTCTGGATCACCGATCGAATTAGTTCTTGCTTGTCCCAATATACACATTGTCCGAAAATTTCATCCAAATCCGACTTACTTTTCGAGTTATCCTGCTGACAAACAGACAAACAAACCAACGCAACCGAAAACATAACCTCCTTGGCGGAGGTAACAACAATCAAGACAATAAAGTTGATCAGCAAGATCACTGATATAATGTTGAAGACAAAAGAGAGACAGTCTGATAAAATAGTTGGAAGTTGGAATTTGGAAGTCCCGAATAGATAGAAGTGGTTTTACATTTATATGCATGAAGCTTCAATCTATTTGGGACCTCCAAATTTATGTGCTTCAAATGTGTATTATTTGAAAGAAAGTGAATTTAGACATGTTTTAAATGTTATTACCCATTTTCTTCAAGTCAGAAAGAGGCATAAATCCAATGCATTTCAATGATAGAATGTTCAGTTTACTACCATGGAATGTCGGAATGTTCAGGTGTGAAACAAGTCCATAGAACCCCCACAGTGAGCCATATGGATTCTTCCTCTAAAATCTTTTCTTTTTTTGAAAACATGATGTTTTCCGTCGAGGCCAAGGTAAAGTGAACACAGTGCAATAAAATTGGACAGATGATCTGAAAGTGGCCCAAAAGATTTCATATGTTTTTCAGCAAGGTCAAAGTGGATAGTGAGAGGAAATAAGGAGAGAGACAAAAGCAGTCTATCTATGGCTGCTTGGCACAAGAAAAAAGGAACATGTGGTTTTCCACCACAAGATGGCACTGACGTCTACTATCTGCTCTGAGCACCAGTAACCAACAAACTAAATTATCATGATGTCACAGCAGTCATTCTTCCAGGTGGCAAAAGCCAAAAGTTTTCAACAAAACATTAGTCAAAAACATATATCTTATTTCATCAAGTATGCATTTACTGGTTACAAAACCGACGTAATCATATTCAACAGTTACTTCTATCACATTCCTCATCTCCTTTTACAAAACGAATGCCAAACTTATTCATTTGTGACCAACTTTAGCAGCTGGATCTCTTCCTAACCTGGCTGTATGACAAACATGGTAGACCGGGGCCGGTCTGTTAGCCTACCTTGGTAGTACTGGGTACAATCAGGTATAGAGATATTGTGGTACCACTTTCTATGAACTCGGTATTCATAGAGCATTATAAATGCATTCATAAAGGCAGGGCCATTTCAAGGTACTTTGGGGGCCCCAAGCAAACAGGGCATGGGGGCCCTTCACTTCCCATAGGCTACATGAATTACATTGTTGTCATCTTCAAGCATCTTTCATTACTATAATTATTTGTGTTGATGTCATAGTTGTCTAACTGCAGCCTTAAGTCACATTTTATTGAAAAACACCACAAAATAAACTAATTACTAAAACAGACGATTTTGGGGGCCTCTTTCAGCCTGGGGCCGCAGGCAATTGCCTGGTTTGCCTGTCCTGTTGCGACAGCCCTGCTTCCACCGTCTTCACACCGCCACTGTTGGTTAGGTTTAGATAAGTTTCATTTTCTGCAAATGTTACATTAACCATGGAATAGTCCAATGTATGGCAGCGAGAGGGGTGCACTGGGAAAACTAAACATGAATCAGGCTTAGGCGATTTTGGTGGAACTGTCGGCTAACCATTACAGCCCCCTCAGGATTTTGTTCAAATTACAGGCAGCTGCCATGGACACACACACACACACACACACACACACACACACACACACACACACACACTCTCAAGAAATACAACACAGTATATATATACACAACAGTCAACACACACATTAAAGTGGAATCACTGTGTACATGCTTTCTTTTTTCTTTCAACAAGCCCAGAATGGATATATGTACTAAATCAACGTCAAGACTTCTGCCATAGTAGTATAGACCAATATTTGTATCAAGCAGCTGTGTAAACAGAAACTGAAAGATAGATGTGAATTTACATGCACGTAGGTGAATAATGAAAATAAAATGATACCAGTCTGACGAGAATTCTTCAATACCAAAACAATGTGATCAAGCATGAGGAAACTAATGGTATCAAAGAGAGCACCACAAGCAATTTAACTAAGATGGATAAATGTGAAGTTATTTGCATGTTGGTAAATGATGAGGAAACAGATGATACCATACCTGTCTGACTGGAATTCTTCAGGACCACAGCACTGAAGATATTGGTGTAATGTAAGACATCAACCCCATTCCAGTCCTCATAGAGTCATGTGGTAACCCCAGATGTTCTGACATGCAGTGGCAATGCCATACTACAAACGCACTGATACTCACATTGAAGTCACTTTTAGATTGTCTAGAGGACATCAAAGCTTGGATGGCCTTGAATTTCTTAAATTTTAATGAAAACAAGACTGAAGTCTTATTAGTTGGACCTACCCATATGAAAACGATTCATATGAAACTTATAAGAAGTGTCATATAAAAACATATAAAAACCTTTCCAGCCAGAAACAGTACTATCCAAATCTTATATGGCACATAGTACAAAAGTGGCCCGTTTCTCATTTAAGTCATATATGAATGAAGCTCACAATATATATGATTTGAATAAGTAAATTATAAGGAAAATTAAGTTTCATTATATGAGACACACAAATTACATATGAAGAGATGCAAAACCCCCTAAACACCATTTTTGTGAAAACTGAGTTAATGATATTGTGTGAATCCTGTATAAATCTAGAATATGTACATGTACATGAAATGTTTTTGTGAAAAAATTAAATAAAACCTGCTCCCCGTCATGTCTAAAATATCTGTTTACAATCAAAACACTGTAAACAGCTGATAAAAAATGGCCTTTTTCTCAAAAAGTGGTCAAGTGGAGTTAGGGGGTTTTGCATCTGAACTCTTCATATATAGATTTGTGTATGAAACATACATGTAACATACATGAAATTTATATAAAACTATGCAGGCTTTATATTTTGATAATAATATAATTAACCCACATGGAATTGGTGAGACACGGCAGACAGTGAAATTACCTATACTGACCTGGTACAGTGGACTGCATGCTGGAGAGTAGGCCTACTGATAGTTTAGATGACGCATTGGACGGGAATCGAACTGTCAACCTTATAGTTACAAGTCTTAAGCCCTAACCACTAGATCACAGCTGTCTGACACAAAATGTGGCAACAACACCTACCATGGCATCCCCATGTATAAAGAATATGATATAAAACACATATGTTTTTTTTTAAAGATATGTTTTGGGCTTAGATGGCACAGTGTAGAGATGACAGGAAGCAAGTGGGAGAGAGAGAGATGGAATGGGATCGGGAAGCATTTTGTCCCTAGTGCATATGTTTTATCTTAGCATAGGTGCTGGAATGTAAAGCAGCCAGATAGCAACTCTTTGGCTACATTACATTCCAGTGCCTATGCTAAGCTAAAGCTAAAATTTGGATTGCCAGACCAAAATGATTTTACCCACATATGTAACTTCAGGGAAGAGGATGACTGACCAATTTTCATAAAAAGTTAAAGTATTCCTTTAAATTCACCAATGTGTGAATCACATAAAACATAAACATATAGAAACATTGTAAATGCATTTTGCATGTGGTTTGACTGCCCTACACACCCTGAGATTCTTATACAACATATAGGCCTAAAACATTGTAAAGTTTATATAAATCTTTTTCACATGGGACGTGTCAAATACAATTCTTACATGGTGCAAAGTTGTATAAGTTTCACATTATATGGATTTTATATGGATTTTGCATGTGGCCTGAGTTCCCTATAAACCCCATATAAGACTCTTATACAACATAACAAAAGTTTCACAGTATGTGCATTTTATATGGATTTTGTATGAGCTTTAAATCCCCTATAAAATATACATAAGATTCTTATACAACATGTAGGAAAAATGTAAGTTTCATATAAATCTTTTTCGTATGGGTATGGGCCTTGTAATGCTTCCACTATAGACCTATGCTCCTTGAGTCCTTATGTAAAACCTAGTGTTTTTGGGCATGATTATGGATAGGGAATTAACATTTGACAAACAGATTAACTCTGTAGTTAAATCTAGCTTCTTTAATGATTTTGAAAAAGTGATCCATGCATTTATTACCTCTAGATTAGATTATTGTAACTCTCTCTATGTAGGCCTTAATCAGAGCTCTCTTTCACGCCTAGTTCAGAATGCTGCTGCCCGCCTTTTGACGGGCACACACAAGAGAGAACACATCTCCCCTATCCTAGCGTCCCTTCATTGGCTTCCTGTGCAATACAGAATTGATTATAAAATCTTACTTTTAACTTTTAAATCTTTAAATGGTAAAGCCCCTTCTTATCTTTCTGATCTTCTGCATAGGTACACACCTTCACGAACCCTTAGATCCACAGAACAGTCGTTGCTTACGATCACCAGATCTAAATATAAATGCCGTGGTGATCATGCTTTTGCAACTGTAGCCCCTAAACTTTAGAACAAACTTCCTCTCCAAGTAAGCAAGTGTTTAAAACATAAAAGAAACATGTCTGCAATTCTTTATCACACATTTTGGTCTTGCCCAAGTTTAGAATCATTCTGGACCTCAATATTTGAGGTATATTCAGCCATATCAGGCTTAAATATTGATCCCTGTCCTTTCATCGGACTTTTTGGTATACTGGCAGACGACCTCCCCTTACAGAAGCCACAACTGAGTAGTATAGCCTATTCCTCCCTTTTAGCACGGCAACTCATTCTTTTAAATTGGAAGAGTGACCACGCTCCTTCCTTTGACAGATGGATCAGTGATGTTATGTTTTTTCTTAAAATTGAAAAAAATAAGATACACACTAAATGGATCGATGGGGAAATTTGAGATGACATGGCGTCCATTTATTTTCTTATGTAGAGCAGTTGAAAATGCATCTTGGCTCTGAATAAGATGTTATGTACTGTACTTCTATTGGAGTGGTAACTAATTACTGTTTGTTTTTGTTGTTTTGGTTTCTTTTTTATTATTATTTGGTTGGTTTTATTGTTGTGTGTGTCTGCTTGTCCCATTATTATTATTATTATTATTATTATTATTATTATTATTATTATTATTATGTGTATCTTGTCTACTTTGTGTTTGAAAACTCAATAAACATACATTGACTAAAAAAAAAGAAAAAAAAGAAACATGTGGCTCCGTTTAGAAAGAAGTTATCCTGTTCGGTTGGGGTACTATTTTCATATGAAAGAAGATCCGCAAGGCTGCATTCTAAAGGGCATTGATAAAGAACAGTGGTGAAACTTTTTTAACTCAACAATGCCTCAGGTGTCCTGTTATCGAGAATTAACGGACACCCTGACAGCCAATCAGAAAACAGTATTCCATTCCACCGGGTGATAAGTAAGGGATAACGGCCGCCGAGGTGTCCCGATATAGAGAAATAATGGACGACGCGTATGGCAAAGAACAGCCCAACGGCGAAGCCGAAGGGCTGTTTGCCTACGCGAAGTCCATTATGTATCTATATCGGGACACCTCGAAGGCCGTTATCCCGCTTATCACCCGGTTGCAACTAAAACGTATAGATGGTAAGCAAGTGTTTAAAACATAAAAGAAACATGTGGCTCCGTTTAGAAAGAAGTTATCCTGTTCGGTTGGGGTACTATTTTCTTATGAAAGAAGATCCGCAAGGCTGCATTCTAAAGAGCATTGATAAAGAACGCTGGTTAAATTTTTTTAACCCAACAATGCCTCAGGTGTCCTGTTATCTAAAAATAACGGACACCCTGACAGCCAATCAGAAAACAGTATTCCATTCCACCGGGTGATAATATGACAATATTCCTTGCACCCAAAGGAATTCACCACAACAAAGCACACACATATACCAGACATTACACAACTTTTACATAATTGTCAACTCGACCACGAGTATACTGATAACTATTTTTTTATAATTTTTTTTTTTTTTTTGCTACTTCTGTTATAGGGGTCATTTTCCGCATAGTCAAGTCAAGTGTATTTATATAGCGCATATAACACAACTCAGTTGATCCAAAGCACTTTACAGTGGAAGGGGGGACCTCACTAACCACCACCACCGGCAGCCATCACAGTCGGCGCCAGAACGCTCACCACACACCAGCTTGAGGTGGAGAGTGAGTGAAAGGGACAGGAGAGAAGGGATGAATGAGCCAATTACAGTGGGGGGATGATTAGGGCGCCAGATTTAATGAGCCAGGTTGGGACTTTAGCCAGGACACCGGGAAGCTCCCTACTCTTTGCGACAAGTGTAATGGGATCTTTTATGACCACTGAGAGTCAGGACCTCGGTTTAACGTCTCATCCAAAAGACGGCCTCTCCTACAACACAGCGTCCCCGTCACTGCACTGGGGCATCGGTATTTGATCTTTGGCCAGAGAGAAGAGAGCCACCTACTGGCCACCCACCAACACCACTTCCAAGTATAGTATAAGTGGCTACCAGTGGCTGCCAGTGTTGTGGGTCCCGACCTACCTTATCCTGTGACATACGTAATTAGGAAAATTCTAAACAGGTGGTTTAAGCACACAGCAGCTGAATAGTTACAAACTGTGAAAATTGGCTAATTTAGCAATTGAGGCTTTTTATCAAACTTAAAGCCATAAAAAGTGATTTTTAATAATATGCTCTCTTTAAGTAAATGCCATATGTCAAGTTTCTGAAGCATTCTGAGGGGAATAATAAAGCATATTAAAGGAGAAAGGCGGCGTGAATCAACACGCAGTCCTACTGTTTTGTAGTGCCAAGCGCTATTGTTAGCCACCTCAACCACTGGATTTCATGCAAGGCAGACTGAGATAGCGAAACGGCAGCTAACGTTAACAGAATGGGGCATTTCAAAACGAAAGCAAATCGATTAGGTTTCGTTTTTGACATGCCACATTCACTAAGGGTTAGCTGCCGTTTCGCAAACTCAGTCTACGGTGCATAAAATTTTATCATTGAGGTGGCTTTCAGTAGCGCATAGCAGTATAAAATGGCAGGGCTAGGTGTTGATTCATGCCAGATTATAGCTTTAATAGATCTTCATAATTGCATGGAGACTAACGCAACATCCTCTATATTCTCCTTTCCTTTCCCATGCCGAGTCTTCTTCTCTGGGCCCACATACATCATGAAGACGGTGAAGAGAAGAACAAACAGAGCGAGAGCAATAGACAGCCTTGTGGAGATCTCCTGAAACAGATGGTAAAAAAGATTTATAAGAAAACAACAACAACAAAAACAAACCTGTATTGTATCTCAGTGTTACTACTGTATATTCCTCAGTTGAAACTGTTGTGCTTTTGGACAAGCATATTTAGCTAGCTTACAGTACACAGCTCTGTTACAGCTCTGGCTAACAGCTGTTTTATGTGAAGTATAGGCCTAACTTTAATATTTTAAAACTAGAAAGAGAGCGCAGACCTCTGCTAAGGCAATGTGGTCACGAACACTATAAATTCCAGGTGGTGCTCTGGAACACTGCTAGCCTAGAACTAGACTCACTCTAGCGGCAGCAAATTGAATTTGCACTGTCACGGCCCCAGTGGGGCTCTTGTGTCATTACTTCCTCCGGGAGTAGCAGAGTTCCACCAGGGCACCAGAGGTGCTGTTCTTTCTGTGTCTCCCTGGCAGGCTGGCTGGAGAGGAGTTTACAGATTGGCTCATACCAGGGCCCGGTGTGGGCCAATCACTTAAAAGTCAGAAGACCTACCACTCTCACTCTCTCTCTTTCACGCCGACGCCGGCTGGGGACTTTTTTCATTGTTTTGTTGTTTGTTCGTGGATCTGCGCTTTTGTACATATATTTTGTAAATAAATTATTGTCATTTTTCGGAAACCCCTCGTGTGATCTCCCTTTTTGCCACAGTCCGTGAGCCAGACTGTGACAGATTGGGGGCTCGTCCGGGATAATTTGGACCAGTGGGGGCTAAGTAGTTACGTGAATTTGGACCTATAGGGACTTGATTTGGTAATTTGGACCTACATTTTTGGTATGTATGGCAACAGTAATTCCCACTACCAGCTATGGTAGAGTGTAGTGCGGTGAGTGTGGCTACTGTAATTCCCCCTAGCGCCTCTGGTAGAGTATAGTGTGGTGTGTGTATGGCTACTGTAATTCCCACTATCGTCTATGCTAGTGCGTAGTGAGGTGTGTAGGACAACTGTAATTCCCGAGTACGTCTAGGGTTTACGCTCTAGGTTGTATTCAGACATTGTGGTGTTTAGCCAATCACAACAATATATCTGGACAGGGAGTTATTGGGCATGGTTAGTATTGTTTGAATCGCTTATTAGTTGGTAGTTGCGCTGATTAGTTTTACCCAGTGGTCTATCAAACGCAATTTACACTGCCGTTGTGTGACGTCAAAACAACGTGGACCCCCTTGCCACGCAACGCTTTTCAGGGGAATTTCGCGAGGTCATGCGCACGACAGATTTTGTAACTCGCCGCGCGCCAGCCCTACGCACCACTCAGCTGGGCCATTCATAACAATAGGCAACTACACCGAGATGCATGAGAGCTTATTTCACCCTCTTCTGCCAGGAAGCATTCATCACTCCGCTATCTGACACATGGAGTCAGCTCTATGTTCCCACAACTCTATGTTCCCACAGCCCTATGTTCCCACATTTGTTAGCAATTTTTATTTTTCACAGAATTTTTGGAAATTAGGCCCAATGTTCCCACAGCCCTATGTTCCCACATTTCTTAGGAAATTAGATAGAAAATTAGACCCTATTTTCCCACAGCAATATCTTCCGATAAGAGCATGTTCACACCAACACAGGTAATATTTATCCAGTTAACCATCCATTCACATTACAATGGAAAATTCTGAAACTGAAAACGAATCCAAAAATGATTGCTGAGGTCAATTTCAAAAATGATCGCTGAGGTGGATGAATATAAAATCATTGTGGAATGTGGATGCAAAACGTTCTGAAAACGAGTGGATGAAGATCGTTTTCATTGTGAATATGAATCTAGGCAGCACAGCTTAAAAGAACCTTAACCCCGGCTGTTTCAGACTGTACACGTCCGTCAACGGTACCCATTGACTTTGAATGGAGCTTTCACGAAATGCATTATGGGTCAGTCCGTCCCAATGCCTCCGTTGCGCCAGTCAAAAAGTTAAAAATGTTCAACTTTTTAGCTGGTGACGGATCCATCCAACCAATCAGAATCGACAGAATTGACTACCCCTTTCCGTCAGACCCCTCCCCTGTCGTCCGTCAACAGACATGTAAGGTGTGAACCTACCGTTACCCTAAACCCCACTACCTGGAACAGGGTGTCCGCGGGTTTGTAAAAAATTGTAAAAGGTAGTAAATGAAATCAGGTCAAATTAAGGCCAGTAAAAAGTAGTAAAAAGTAAGAAGCGTCATCTGACGAGGTAGTAAATTTTTGAGCCCCCATCCAAATGACGCTATGAATTTTTCAATTTGTTTAACTACATCCATCCTAACGCCTTAAATTACTAAACTTCTGTGGACTTAGCCTACTGTATTATTTTGCGTTGCGAGTGGAACCTGAGTGATAATCTGCAGATGATGTCACGTCTGCCTACCTCTGGCTACCTGCCAGATCTCTTCGCAAGTTCGCTATTTCTAGTTAATTTCAAATAAAGGAACAGTAACAAAGGCTATGAAGATTAGACGACTTGAGGTAAAAGGCTGTGAGTGAAACTGTCGCCCCTTTTTTGTTGTCTGTCACGTCATTAAGGACTTAAAACACCCATGAGGATAAATGTTGCACCAGAGACAGTAGGTGAAGCAGGTCATTGCGAATGAGAATATCCATCGAGACTATCTATCGCTTTCGCTAAACCCCTACAGCCTATTTATTGTCAAACCATTCTGCCGAAGCACAAGAGGGGAGCCGCAAAACATTTAAAATTTTGATGCTGAATTTGTCTGTCATCTGTTAAAAAGTTCCCATTTAGATGTCTAAATTACTTCCACTTTTGAGGCATAGCCTTCATGTTTTCATATCCGCTCACTAGTCTTTGCCTCGTCATGCCATACATTTCGGCTACATTATCCGTCAAAGCCCCGTAAGGATCAAAACGATTTCAAATGAACCGTCATTTTTGCTAGCTAGCTTGACTTTGCAAATCACCAGTGCTATGAATGAGGCTAGATTTAAGAAAATATAGCCAAATAGCACGTCAGTAATGATTTTTTTTAAAAAGTGTTTCAAACATAGTGATTTTGAATATTTCAAAGAAATGTGGAAATATCATTGAAGCTATTGTCAGCGTGTGCCTGCCTGTGCGCTGAATTGCGCATAGGACTCATGAGAAATAGCAATGGGGAACAGACGGCTCCCCAATCCTGTTCTCTTATGATGAGCCCCGTGTAACCTTATATGTCCACATGAGTGATAAATATAAAGGTAAATAATAAACATGTTCAGAACAATAATATATATGATCCTGAAAGTTAACGTGTTGATGATGATGGGAGTATAGCCTAATACGGTGTCCTGACACAAGTAAGCTGTATCATAAGCAATAATTTACAGTAATTTAGGGGTGCTGTGAATGCAAAAAATGTTGATGGAGTGCCTTGAGGTCAAGAAGTACTGGACTAAAGCAAAAATAGATATTTTAGATTTTAGTTGCATTTTTGTCATGAAGTGTCTCCGAACATCTACAGTAGGTTGCATAAGGAAAGAGAGAGGGGTGGGGGGATCCTATCCAGGGCAGGCTCCTGTAATTTAGGGTATCTACTTCTACTGTATGTACTGTAACCAGAAAGAATCATTGTGGGTTTTCAAACTTTGGCAGCATAGCCTAATATTGACAAACTAGAAAAGCACTGAGAGAGCGCAGACCTCCGCCAAGGCAATGTGGACAAAGACACAACATAAATTCCAGATTGTGTTCTGGATCACTGATCGTACCAAAATTGTCGGAATATGTAGGATGCCACCGCCCCCAAAGAAAAAAAAAAGTGCGCTGCTAGATGTTGTGGAGGTAGTAAAAATATTGTAAAAGGTAGGAAAAAAGGTAGTAAATGGTAGTAAATTCAGCACCAGGATTCCTGTATATACCCTGTGGAAGGCACCATTGAGGGCAAATAATACCAAAGATTGAATCTTGCTTGAACTTACATAGGGGGTCTACCAGGCAGGGGTAGAAATAGGCTACTATAGTACCTGACTTTGAAGAAAGAAAGAAAGAAAGAAAGAAAGAAAAAACTTTTAGAAATGTGAGAAAATAGGGCTGTGGGAACATAGGGCTGTGGCAACATAGACATGCTCCCCTGACACATAACTATATCTTCAACTAATGCATGAACATCTTAGAGCATGGATGAAACGTTTTTAAAACCTTGATTGTTAAGCTAAATTTAGCCCAGTCATCCGTCCGTCCTAACATCCCTCACAACGTTTTTACAGACTGAAACATGCCTACAATACTACCAGGGGTTGTATGCAAACTCACCAGAAACTTGGAGATACTTATGTTTACTTAATCCATAATTTTAATGCACAACTAAGTATAGTCAAACAAAGCAAGCACAGGCTTAACTCACTGCCTGCAAGTTACTGTAGCCTATGCGTTTTCGCTGTATAGCGCCATCTGCTGTTTAGGAGAATAATGCCAAAATGGTGCTTCTGTCGAATTTGGTCGTGCGGCAGGTATAAAGAGTTCGTGCGAACATGTTGACGTCACTGATGGCGCGCGCACCAGCAGACGCGTCGGGTATGTTTCCACCTTCACTCGTCGCCAGACTCTACATTCATGTGATAGCCTGGTGTGTCAGGCTAGAATCGCCAAAATTGAATCAGTTGTTATTTGTCCTGAAATACATCAGGATTAATCACAGTTCAAATTAAAAATCTGAGTTAATTTTTCCAGCCCTTTATAATGTCACTTTTTGAGAATACCAGTGAATTGCCCATGTAGCAAAGGCTTGTTTCTCCACCGAAACTACTGCGCCGGTAGAGTGAGAGGGGGAGTGGCTATGTAGTTAGAATGGCAGGAGTCTACTGAGATTCATTTAACTATAACTTTACTAATTAAATCTTTGTCCAAACATCAAACTTGGCACTGCACTCAGTCGTGTCATTAGCCAAATGCATACCAAATTTGAACGGTTGCAGAGTTATGCGTGGAACACACAGACAGGCATTCCTTGCATTAATAGATTCTTTTATAAATCTCTAGTGACACAGCATCATACCTGAGATATAACCTGAGAATAAACCCTGAGATTGGGAGTTATATAAGCTGAAATAAAGATGGGAAATGTTATTCTTCCATCTCTGATACCCTCTTGTTACTTGTAGCTGTGTGCTACTGCCCCACTTAACCATCTGAGAGAGAAACAGCCTACATTCTACCCTCTGTGGTTTCGTTTATTATTTGTGGACATGATGCGTTAGGGTACCATAGTAACCACGTGGATATGGCATGTGAAATGCGAACATGGATATCGGATACGAGCCCTTTAACAAGCAATGTGAACGCAGTCGATAGAGAGATCAGATGTTGATCAGATATGCAAAATATCGGATTTGGACTGCAGTCTGAACATAGTGTTAGGTGCTACTTTTCGTGCTATAATTTCTTTGTGAATTACTCTTAGCAAAATAAAGATTAGGAGTCCTAAAGTTACGAGTGACACTCTCTCTTTTTTTTAGGAGTTGCTCCTAAATTTGGCTGCTAGGAGCTTCTTTAACACATAGGGGTTGTGGGCCTTTCAGGGCTATGTAGTTCAGATTCATTTGTGTATTCTTTTCTTCTTGCAACAGAATTTTGTGGGAATTTTTATTTTAGTATGTGTAGCTAGTGGCGGTCCGCACCGTACACGGGTCTTGAACTCCCCACCCCGCAAGCTACAAACTCCCGAGGTGGGAGTGGGACACTCTAACCACTGAGCTAAAAACTTGAGCTTCTAACTCAGCTGTTAGAGGCGCTCAAGGAATTGGGTGATGAGGATTCACACGTACTGCCGCCGAGATAGCTGGCATCCGTTACATATGTAAACCATCGCAAAACAACTGCATCAATATCTTCTTGTTATCTGAACTCTCCCATATCCCATATAATTGTATGTGTTCTGCACTGATCACTGTAATTGACTGTAATACTTTCTTAAAATTGGATCTGTGTTTGTGAAATGAAACAAAACAAGGTTCTTATAAATGTGTACATAGTTTTTTTTTTTTTTTTTTTTAAAGGAACACTGTTTTCAAAATTGTATGTAAACAGCTGAAAAAAAGTAGAAATGAACATAAATCACGTTCACATGTATTTTACTGTATATTTTAAGTATTATCTAACATCATTGATGAAACATTACAGGATTATACCTGAGATTCAATGGACCATGCGGATGAGAGTTGTATGAATTTGTCGTCCACCACATTAGGTCTTGAAGTTGTAGTTGTAGTTGTCGTTGTAATTGTAGATTCTGTTGAGTCGTCCGAATCGTCCCACCCGCTGCCCTGGTCCCACTCACTGTGCCGGTCCCGTGCCGGTCCCGTCCACTGTGCCGGTCCCTTTGATCAGCTGCACAATAATGGAAAGGTTCTCCCTGCGGCTGTACTGTAATGTCCAAGTGCCATCCCAGTCGCTCTTCTGACAGACGTAGTAGCGTCCATCAGCATACAACAGCATGAGCCATGTCAGTAAGGAGATGATTGATGATAAAGTCAGGCCAGTAGCTAACATAATTTGGTAAAGTCTCTTTCCTTTTCTTGGTGCTCCCCCTTCTTCTTCAGCTCTTTCCACTTTCTCATCTCTTCCCTTTTTCAGCAGTTTCTTGTAAAACGGCGTTTGGATGAGCACCGTAAGACAGATAATGATGAGAGACGAACTGAAAGCTTGGCTGTTTAAAAAGAAATTGTTCTTTCCTGGTGTGCAAGGACATCTGAAATTGACTTCCAATCAGTTTTTCTATTCCAAAAAGAACAAGACTTAACCCAACATGCAGAATAATAATGGCCTTATAACTGTCCAAGAACATCTTGTGTTTTATGAAGCTGATCTGATCAAAAAAGCTTTGAAGAACTCCCTCACTGTCCATACAGTATAAAATATAAAGCCTGTCCCCTGTCCTTCTCCTGATGTTGTTCCAGGTTATCTGACTGACTTATTCAGTAACACCTCCTTCTACCCTCCTTTTGCACATGCCTCTAATGAGCTCAAACTTTTTCTTTCTCTCTCTCTCTCTCTCTCTCTCTCTCTCTCTCTCTCTCTCTCTCTCTCTCTCTCTCACACACACACACACACACACACACACACACACACACCCTTGTGTAGGGAGTTGCCCTATTCCAATGCATAACTATTATCCTTGAGCCAGATCCCCAAATTTGGCCCGTCAGTCGGTAGGCCTACCACTCAAGGGCAGTAAGGCTTACTGGAGTTTTTTTTTTTAGCTGTGCCAGGCACGGTTTCATGATATGAGCCCAGGCCAGCATCCGACATTCTGGACTCACCGTTATTTTTAGTATCTTAGGCTACAGTATAAGTTTGTAATGCACGCAGGTGGCAGTCCGCACCGCACACGGGTCTCGAACCCGCCATCCCGCAAGCTACAAACTCCCAGCGTGGGAGTGGGATGCTCCAACCAACTGAGCCAAAAGCCCGAGCTTCTAACTCAGTGTGTTATAAGTGCCCATGGAATTGGGTGATGAGGATTTACACGTACTGCCGAGCTAGCTGGCCTCCGTTACACATGCATACGTATCCATGCACAAACATGTGCAAACTGTGCATGTTTTGTTTAATTACCCACATAAGAGCTTATGAGAGAGATGGGATCAAAGTGCAACACAACTTTTTTCCATAGAGATATTGATGTTTCAATCTGACTTCAGCCTTTTCAATCCTTTTTCACCTCCTCCCACGGTCCTTCTCTTTCTTATTTTGTCATGTTCTCTGCTCCTAATTCTTACACACACACACACACACACACACACATCTCTTTTGCTCTTTCCAACATTGTAATCCAGGAAATCCATAATTGTCTTTTTGCCATGCTAACAATGTGAATATTGAGGTGAAGTTATTATCAAAAGGTGCTCTTTGTCATGTGTCATTGTAGGAAACCAATGCTTAGA
>JAODXP020010180.1:0-17029 GCA_027497455.2 Sardinella longiceps | reverse complement strand
AGGCGCGTTTGGGACGAGGCAGCAGCTTGCTGCTACGCAGTCTGCTCGCGCAGCCTGCGCTACACGTGGTACAATTTTAGTGAAAAGCTGTCCGACATGAGGAGAGTGGGCGTTCTTTCTGCTCAGCAGTTGTTGTCACATGGCATTAAGATATCGCGGGAGCAAGTCTACTGCTGCGCAGCAGAGCAGCAGTTCAAACCTCGCTGCATTCTGCTGCTCCTGCATGGAAACACCTCCATGACAATAAACCTCACCCTGATTGGCTTGAATCTCCTTTGCAAAAATGACGCATTTCTCGCTGTGGTTCCTTGCATAAACATTTTCCCAAAATTAAGGAATACTAACACAAATAATCTAGCTCTGTTCTTTGATGTTATTTTGTGACCATATGGCAAACATATAGAAACTTCAGAGTAATTCTGAATGAGCAACAAATATGTTTCGTATGCAAACATTTATTTAAAAAATCATAAAATTTATTTCAGCCAATTTCATGATTATTTTGATGAATATAAAGGTAATTCAAGCTTAATTTAATGCAAACAAAATTTGGCGACATCTCGTCCTTCTGTCACGCAGTGTTAACTGCAGGTACGTGTGTCCAGCTTCTCCTGCAGAGGTCTGTAGCTCCTCCCCTTTGATCAAGCAGATCTCGGGAGTCAAATGGCTTTTGCAAAGCTCATGTCGTACGCGCCTAATGAGCGTGTTCGAGATGTGGGCGGAGCCTTCTGCTGCGCAGCCTGCTCCGCAGCGCTGCGCTACACGTGGTACAATTTGGGTGAAAACCTGTCCAACATGGGCAGAATGGGCGTTCTTTCTGCACGGCAGTTGCTGTCACATGGCCTTAAGATATCGCGGGAGCAAGTCTACTGCTGCGCAGCAGAGCAGCAGTTCAAACCTCGCTGCGTTCTGCTGCTCCTGCATGGAAACACCTCCATGACAATAAACCTCACCCTGATTGGCTTGAATCTCCTTTGCAAAAATGACGCATTTCTCGCTGTGGTTCCTTGCATAAACATTTTCCCAAAATTAAGGAATACTAACACAAATAATCTAGCTCTGTTCTTTGATGTTATTTTTGACCATGTGGCAAACATATAGAAACTTCAGAGTAATTCTGAATGAGCAACAAATATGTTTCGTATGCAAACATTTATTTAAAAAATCATAAAATCTATTTCAGCCAATTTCATGATTATTTTGATGAATATAAAGGTAATTCAAGCTTAATTTAATGCAAACAAAATTTGGCGACATCTCGTCCTTCTGTCACGCAGTGTTAACTGCAGGTACGTGTGTCCAGCTTCTCCAGCAGAGGTCTGTAGCTCCTCCCGTTTGATCAAGCAGATCTCGGGAGTCAAATGGCTTTTGCAAAGCTCATGTCGTACGCGCCTAAAGATAAGGTGTACTTTCCTGACATCCCCAGGATGGCTGACCGGGTAGATGACGTTATGCGGCTGTGTTGTGAACTGTCTGCCAATCAACAAATGAAAACCACAGTGAAGCAGTCTGGGAAAGGTGCAGTTGCAGCTGGAGGACTTGCTTTTGCAGGGGGGTTGATAGGGGGTCCCCTTGGCATTGCTGTAGGTGAGTAACTTAGGTCTTTAAGATAATATCTAGCCTTTATTATTGTGGTACTTCAAAAGACAAAATAATGGTCAGTCTAATTGATCAGACTGACATCTAAGATCAATATTGTGAAAGTGTCTTTCATCTTGCCAAGTTGGGCCTACAACTACCACACTGACAAGCCTCTGCCCATCTCTCTCTCTCTCTCTCTCTCTCTCTCTCTCTCTCTCTCTCTCTCTCTCTCTCTCTCTCTCTGTCATAGGTGGTGCTGTTGGTGGGCTCTTAGGATGCTGGATGACTAATGGACAATTCAAACCACTTCCCCAAGTCATCATGGAGATGACATCTGATCAGCAGCAAAAGCTCTGTGCAGACGTGATGTCCATCTTGGGCAGTATCCAGTGGACAGATGTGGCCCAGCTACTGGCTGTAGTCATGGGAAACGCCTCTTTAAAACAGCAGGTGACTGCTGCTTTATTGAACTATGTACATAGAGAACTTCAAGCAGAGGTACATTACATCGACTGAATGAAGGCACAGACTTGGGGATACATTCTCTGTGTCATTAGACCAGAATTTGTATGCCGACACTGGTGTCTAATTTCTCTGGTAAAATGCAAAACTGGTTAAGTTTTTTGTGGTGGTACAAAGCTGAATTGAGACAGCAACTTGTGAACACTCATCGCCTCAGAAACTTGTGAATACAAATGGATGTAGGCCTACAGGAATAACAGATGGAAAGATCATGGTTATACTTGAAACTGGAATTTTCCATCTGATTATGTCATTCAGATCCAATATCATGATGGGTTCCAACTGAATTCAGTGTCCGGGTACAAATAAAGCCTACCGGCATTATGACAGATCACTGCTGTGAGCCATTATCAAGAATTGACCTGAATGATTTTGTAATAATGTTGTCCCAAGGAGCATAAGTGCAAATATCCCAATGAGATCTTATTTAAACTTTTTTTTATTATTATTAAGAGGTTAACGTGACTATATAATAGTGGAACTCATTTGTGGTTTGATGTGGTTTTAATAATAAAAAAAAATGGCAAAAACCTGTGTGAAGAATTTTTCAAATGTGAGGAATTCTAATTACATTTTAGGTATCAACTTTGTAGGTTTGAAACCTTTGGTAGCTCATTGAAAGGAGAAAGCAAACAAACAAAAATAGCTATACACAGAGTGGTCAGTGCTGTCCTGCTCCTATCTAATTTTATGTTTCCTAACAGTTTAAGTGACTGCAAACATTTTAACTTGTTTTACGAATACTTCAGTTATAAACTTTTGTGACAGGAGGCCACCTCTGGTTCAGATTGATATGTAAATAACAGATTATTAGGCTACCAATACATATCTCAAGATAAAGACATGTTCCTCAACATCAACATACCAGAATAAATGGAATCTGGCAGAACAGCAATGCCATGACATTGCAGGTTTTGCACTATTTGTACATGCTTTTGCTGTGTGTGTGTGTGTGTGTGTGTGTGTGTGGGAGGGGGGAACTGCATGTTTTGCACCATTTGGCTACTCTGTGTGTGTGTTGGGGGGTTTTGCACTCCTTTGTACATACCCAACTCTGTAAATTGGATTGCAGGTTTTTGTACATATTTGATGCTTCTTATATGTCTATTTTTGCAGTATGTTCTGTATCATTGCAACAGACGTATTAGTCTAAATCACACAAATCATCTGTTTTTATGTTTGTCCATCACCTGCCAAAGGGACTACAGGCGGAAATTAGCACGACTGCTAAAACCTGGTGCAATGCATCTTTTCTTGTATTGTACAAGACTAATGTTGATTGTACACTGTCCCTTTTTAAATAAACTCTAAACTCTTTGTTTCCAGACATTTCTAGCTCCACTGTTTAACAGCTGTTCTGCGTTTTGCTGTTCGGTCTGTGTTGCTTGAAATTTAGTCATCCTAACACCTATCAACAGCGTTTTGCGATGTGGGACAACAGGCTTACATGTTGATTCACTGAATAATTCCTTTAATACGGGTTCAACAAATCAATATGCACAAAAGTAGCCTGATAACAAGATACCACTAGGGAACATAAGCAACTTTCCACAAAGATACTGATTGGTCTGACCAAACTTGGGAGTTACCCTATATAGAGGCCCTATTTGTTTCTATATCTGCATAACAAAATTATTTGCTCCTAATCTGTATTTCTAAGCAAGTAGGCCTAAATGTGGACTTTCACGAAATCTGACGATGTGGTGCCCTCTCCACCCACACAATTGGCCACATTCCAATGCCACCATCCTACTCACACATCTGTGACTGCTTCATGCTCGGATTGATAAAGATACAGGCTCTTACATGCTGGTGCCTCTCCAGAATAACAACAGATTATGGAAATTGATTAAATCAAGAAACAATGTTGCACAACAACAATGTTCAGAAAACACAACATTCCTCAGAAAAGAGAGAGCATGTTAACATGTATGAGCTTTCAAATTATGCCGGGAGTTTATAGAGACACGTCTCAGATCTTGAGTTCGAACCCCATGCAGGGTTGCATAATGTTGCCACAAAATAGAAGCATAATTTGTTTGTAAGACATTGACATGATGTAGCCTATTATATCAACCATGACAAACAATATCTTATTATTTAATTATTATTTGTTTGTTTGTAATTATTATTTGTCTTTCTAGAAATGTTGCTGAGGTGCCCTTCCAGACCATTATTGTTCTGACACACGTTCACATTTATATTTATTTCCATCTATTGTTGCTCTGGCCGTTCCCAGGCTTTATGTCTTAAACGAGGGGTTACTAACGTTTAATTAGGGGGTAAGTAAAGTCATGTCTGGGTAAAAATAATAGGCCGACCTGTGTTTGGTATTCAGACATGCATCACTTTGTTTGATTCTTGATATATTCAAGTGTTAGCTCATGTCTAAAAGCGGCCTCTGCAAAGTTTGCTACGAAGAAGAGCACTTTATTGTCCCTTTCGGGGAAAAATTTTCCTGTGCATTTTACCCATCTGGGGGGTATACACACATGTACATAGGTTGTTGGGAGTAGTGAACTTCCAGCTTCACATTCTTTGAGGTGCGCACACCCACGCACGGATCAGTGGGCAACCTTTTCATCCGGCGCCCGGGGAGCAGTTTTGGGTGCCTTGCTCATTGTATCTGTGGTTTCCGGATATGGGGAAGCTCCCCCACTCCCCCCACCTTTGCACCGGCCTAGAATCAGACCGGCCACCCTTCGGTCCTCAGTCCTATTCCCAGACCGGTACACCACGGATGCCCAATAAAATTAAGTTTCTAATATAAACCCCTAAAATTTAGATTTTAATGTTCAAGTTAGGAAGATTAAGGTCCAGTCCCATTTCTCCTTCCTCCAAACTAGTAGCTACTACATGTACTCCTAAACTATAATTAATTGTGGCAGTGAATGTTGAATATTTTCCTTCACTGGCTTTTTATCTTTTTATGTTTCTGAGAACAACACATAACCCCACATAACCTGTTTGCAACTTGCTCTTGATCTTGGATGATAAGTCAGAAGTCCCACTCCAACTACTGACTAATCCCACACTCCAACTACTGACTCCATCCCTTGGCCCTGACTGTCACACAAACTATGTGTATATCATCTCTGACTACATTCAGTACTCACACTGTTTTGTGCTAACCATGGTCAATCTATGCATCACACTTTACGGATACTTTATTAGGCCCCAGGCAGGTAGGCTGAGTCCATGAGGCGTGGATCTGCCCAAGGTTTCTTCCTACAAAACAAATTATTTACAAAGCGAAGGGAGTTTTTCCTTGCCCCTGATTCTCATGGATGCTTCCTGTACTGTCTGTAAAGCGGCGCGAGACAATGTACTGTATTTGAGCACTCTACAAATAAAATTGAATTTAATTTAATTGAATAGTACTGTGTATACTACTGAAAGTGAATGAAGAGAATGTGTAGGCCTTCATAAAAATGCTGTTCATGGCAATAGCTCTCACATTTTTTCTCTACTACTTACGGGACGTCTAATATGGTTTTGGTTTGCATTGAGGCAATGTTCAATGATGGGCTTCTTTGCAACAAAAAATAATATGTGTAGATGGCCAAAGTGTCAATTTCCAAGTTACCATGCTTACCCAAAATGTTGGTCATGTGTAAATTAATGTGTGTATACTGAGGACATATACATGTAGATAGGCTTGATGTTCTGTCAATTTTCCCTTAATGAACAATATATGATAATGATGACAAGGATGATGAAGATGAAAATCAACTAATTTTAATAAATATTTATCATACCCTCCTGACAATAACCATATCTGATTCAGGAAATTGAGCTGCTCAGCTATAAAAGCTGATTCCATGCCGACCTCACAACCAGATTTTCAAGGTCTCGTCAGCAAGTGTGCACCCTGAACGCAACCTTAGATCAGAGTGACAGTCGGTTCACAAAAAGGTAAGCGAAAATACAGTGCTGCAATTGCTTTTTCACTTAACTTTGTGTAATTTTTATCAGTATTACATACCGGTATTCAATATTCATAAATATTTTATACATATTTGACAAACATTAAGTTCTGAATAATTTTGTCACCAGGACAATGTTGTTTAACTGGGTTTGCCTTCTGGGACTGTTTGGAAGCATCATCCCTGGACTGGCTTTTGGTAAATACTGTAAACATGTTCTGACATGTTAAAAACGCTGTGAATTTACTCAGGAAAATGAAAAACAGTCGTTATTGCTGGATTACTTAATAGATCAAGAAATTAATATATGAATAATTTTCACCTCATATATACACCAGTCATTCATGACAATTTATGTGATGCAAGGAAAAATAATACATCATATTATTCATACATCATACATTGCCTTTTTTTATAGTTCAAAATGTTGCTCTTTATGGCAGAGCAACACAGTCGACCATTGTTGATCAGCCAAACGCTGGCCTATGTGACGCCTCTAATGCCATCGATGGTAACCGAGACAGCAATTTGCACCACGGCTCCTGCTCACGCACTTCTATACAGAGTAACCCATGGTGGAGAGTTGATCTATTGAACACATACAGAGTTTACCAGGTGGTCATCACCAACAGAGGAGACTGCTGCCCCGAGAGACTGAATGGTGCTGAGATCAGGATTGGTAACTTTCTTCATAATAATGGAAATTCTAACCCAAGGTGAGTGGCGCTCAATGGTGCTTTTTTGCCACCAACGGCACCTTCCAGGCAGCACAGTCTGTAAGCCACTACTTAACCCTATTCCTAAACCAAACTCCCTCAACCCTCATCCTAACCCTAAACTGAGGGAATTAGTGCCTTGAAGGTAGTGCTGCCTGGAAGGCACCGTTGAGGGCAAAAAATACCAAAGACCGTAATCGGCAGTGACATAAAATGCACAATATACAAAATCTACTTGTGGGTTTGTAAAAATATATATGATAATAATAAAGCACATGATATGGAATCAACTACACAGAGATTAGAGGTAAATTAAACAATCATTGGTAAATTATTTGGGTGGTTCAATGTGTGATGTATAGTTGTAATGTGTGTAGGTTAGCTTTACGCCACCTGCCTGTAGGGACAACAGATAATTACCAGTTATGCTAACTCTGGCATATTTACACCCTATGTACTAATGGAAACCTATCAAATAAACTAAACACTAACAATAAAATAAAATAAAATAAAATAAATCCATGCCCTCAATTCCAAATTTCAATATCATCTAGTGAAAGTTGCAGTTATTATATATGATTGAAAATCTTGTTGTGTGTAGTATTCATAAGTTGCACTTTATGTAACAAAATGACTCAAATAATTAAATGCAGGATGCTCATGATATTACACATTGAATGGTGCTTCTTCACTTACTTATTCCACTACTTGCTTTGTAATCCTGTCTAAACTATTTTTCAGGTGTGCTACGGTCTCCTCTATCCCGAAAGGGCGAACCATGCACTTCAACTGTAAAGGGATGGAGGGTCGCTGGGTTAATGTGATCATTAAAGGACATGATAAAATTCTTTCATTGTGTGAGGTGGAGGTGCTCAGGTACCCTGTATAACAATAATTTGGAGTTGGTTGGTAGTCAGACCATTCTCTTGTTCATTGTTTTACACTTG
Source organism: Sardinella longiceps (assembly GCA_027497455.2). Classification (NCBI taxonomy): domain Eukaryota; kingdom Metazoa; phylum Chordata; class Actinopteri; order Clupeiformes; family Clupeidae; genus Sardinella; species Sardinella longiceps. The sequence continues at coordinate 9,337 of JAODXP020010180.1, read as the reverse complement.
CATTATACTTACAATTGAATAGGCCTATTTGTTCAAGTGAAATAAATGAAACATTTGAAGCATTGAGGAGACTTTGTGTATTTACTTTCAAAATGTGGATGAATACTGCCCACTCCATTATCAAAAAGGTCTAAAAATGCTTTAAAGTCTTTGAAGGTCATGTTGTTGCCCTGTCACCCAGGGGCACTGCTGGAAATTTTGGGCCCTGTGACAGAAAATAAATTTGGGTCCCCCAGGCATTGATTTTTTATAGGGCCCCCTGTCAGTGCCAGGCCCTTAGAATAATCCTAACCCCCACACTAACTAACTGTAACGTTTCAGAAATCTTTAGTCGGCAAAATGGCAAGACGGCTCATAAACCTCATGAAACACTCAAACAGTAAATCGAAGTGAAGGAGGATTACTTTTATTTAAAGGTAGGTCATCATGCCATGTTAATCTTCAATTCTTGCACATAATAACCTTTACAACAACAACAATAGACCTAACTTAATGCACGTTGACTAGGTGGTGTGCCGCAGATCATATGTCAAAGAAGAACATATTGAGAAATTTCAAGTGAGAGTAGTAGGGTTAAGAGATCAATTTGAAGCAGGCGTTTTTAGGTTCATAACTTTAGAAATCTATTATTTCAACAAATAACGTTTCAGGAATCATTAGTCGGCAAAATGGCAAGACGTTGCTGCTTTATGTCTAAAATAACTCAGCCAAAATACAGTGTTGGCCACTAGGGGGCAATGTAGGCTAACATCAAGATAGACAGCCGTAGCCTATGCCTATGGTTAGGCAATGATAAGGTGTACTTTCCTGACATCCCCAGGATGGCTGACCGGGTAGATGACGTTATGCGGCTGTGTTGTGAACTGTCTGCCAATCAACAAATGAAAACCACAGTGAAGCAGTCTGGGAAAGGTGCAGTTGCAGCTGGAGGACTTGCTTTTGCAGGGGGTTGATAGGGAGCAAACTTCAGGCAGAGGTACATTACATCGACTGAATGAAGGCACAGGCGTGGGGATACACAAGTTGTTTATTCTCTGTATCATTAGACCAGAATTTGTATGTTGATACACGTGTCTAGGTTCTCTATAATTCGAAACGGGTACATTGTTTTGAGATGGTAAAGAAGTTGACACCCCAACTCAGCAACTTGTGAATATAAATGGATATACAGGAATAACAGATGAGGAGCTCGTGGATACACTGGAAACTGGAATCTTTCGTCTGATTATGTCAGTCAGATCCAATATTATGATGGGTTCTAACTGAGTTCAGTGTCAGGGGACAAATAAAGCCTACCAACATTATGACAGATCACTGCTGTGAGCCATTATCAAGATTTGACCTGAATGATTTTGTAATAATGTTGTCCCGAGTATCATAAAGGCAAATATCCCAATGAGACCTTATTGAAACTTTTTTTTTATTAAGAGGTTAAGTGATTATATAAGAGTGGAACTCATTTGTGGTTTGATGTGGTTTTAATAATTAAAAAAAAAGAGAGTCAAAAACCTGTGTGAAAAAAAACTCAACCAGTAATGACTCATTTTCTAACGATCAATCTTTCAACTAATTTTTCGATAAGTTGACTAATCTAAACGACTAAACTCTGAAAATACACAGTTACTCATTACTGTATGTTCTGTCTTGACTTCCCTGTAATATGCTTTATAAGGTATACTCCGGAGGCAATGCAACGACACATAACAACATGAGAGTCAATGGAGGTGTCTGTGCTGCTTGTGCCCTTGTGCATGTGCATTGCTTGCGACCGTTGTGTACTCCAGGAAAGGGGCCAAAAGTGCTGAAACCTGAACTTTTCCTTTAAGTCACAGTTCAAGTGACTGCACACGTTTTAAACTGTTTTATGAATATTTGGCTATAATAGTTAGGCTATAAACCTCTGGTTCAGATCGAAGAGGTAGGATGTAGGCTGTAGGGCCTAAATCACAGGTTATTTCAGGCTACCTACCAAGAAATATCTCAAGAGAAAAACACACCAGGACAGGGAAGTAAATGAATAAATAAAAAACTTTCCCAGAATCAATGGAATCTGCCAGGACAGCAATGCTCAGGAAATACACAGCCTAGCAACATTCCTCAAGTTCAAGGCTGGCTCTAGGCATAGACAAACTAGGCAGACACCTAAGGCACCAGATATCAGGGGGCATCACTAAACATTTTTTACTGTTTTTCTTCAGTTATACACTTCTATTCGTAGAAAAGAGGGGGCAAAACTAAAAATTTGGCCTAGGACAGCGCAAAGGCTAGAATCGGCCCTGCTCAAGTTAGGCTTACTACTATGCTACCACCACCCTAAATTGATTTTCTAGAGGCAAAAATATGGAATAATGTTTGTTACTTCCGCCAAGGAGGTTATGTTTTTGCTGGCGTCTGTCTGTGTGTATACAACATAAGTACTGAACGGATTTGGATGAAATGTTCCGATAACGTGTGTATTGGGACAAGTAATACATTTTTGTGGTGATCGGTGATCCAGAACACAATCTGGAATTTATGTTGTGCCTGTGACCACGTTGCCTTGGTGGAGGTCTGCACTCTTCGAGTGCTTTTCTAGTTCCATATGTATGTTCCATATGTATATCTTCCAAATATGCAACAAAAATAACCTATAGACATCAACATAACGGCATTTACAGTATGGAAGAGTTATCTAACCATTCTGACTCAAGCCACAGCTACTGCTGAAAGAGCAGTTTTGCTGTTTGGTCTGTGGTGCTTGGAATTTGGTCATTTTCATACCTATTAACAGCATTTTGTAATGTGGGACAACAGGCCTACAGGTTGATACACTTTGAATAATTCCTTTAACACGGGTCCAACAAATCAAGATACCACAAAGGAACATAGGCAACTCAAAAGATACTGATTGGTCTGACCAACTTTGGGAGAATAGTTACTGAGGCCCTAAGGTTTGTTCCTATACATAACAAAATGTATTGCCAGAATCTGCATTTCTATGCTAGCATGGACGTCACTAGGATCCAGAGTCAAGGGGGCTTAGCCCCAGAAGGGTAATATATACTGTAGATGCGCACATGCAGCGCACGCCAATTTTTTTTATATGTATATGTATATGTGTGTACTGTATATTGCCAACTATTTATTACTTGAAGGACATTTATCAGAATATCTCATATCTTAGGCTATTTTTATTAACAAAATTAGTCTAAATCAATTCATCAGTCTGGTTTGTGAAGAGAGATGTTTGCAAATATAACCATCAATGACTGTGGTGTAAATGAACTAGGCTCTTCTATTCTAAATCTAGCTGCATATTTATTTCAGTCTAATGCACTGAGCAAGATACAACAATGGTAACAACTAGCTTAGTTCAAATCCTAGGGAAATCTGATGATGCAGTCAAATATGAAAGTTTCTCAAACATTTATTCTGCAAAATGAGCATACAATAGCTACTAAAATATATGCTAGGCTATAGCAAATAAATATGTCCATCAATGCATGTAGGACAAACTAATCTGGCATAGACTACAGGCTAATTTATATTTCATAGTTCAGTCTTTTGGAGAATATGTTGCCTAGAAATTTGCTGGATCAGACTATAGCCTACCAAACTTCAGATAAGACTATTTTCCTGCTCAATTTGAAGCACAGTTCGTCATCAGTTACAACAAGAAAAAATGCTCTCAGTGGATGCAGGCAGAGCTGGAGAATTTACTGAGAAATTTCACATGTACTTAAAGTGGACTTTCTCGTGGACCGTTTATCATAGCAATTAGAGACTAGTAGGCCTACCATTGGAAAGCTTGGAGCTTACTGAATCCGATGGTGTCCAGAGATCGCGTATTTGACGTTAACTCCGCGAGTAATATAACCGCTAAGAATTGATGTAATTTACAATGCAAATAATCTGCCCAGCGTTAGGGGGCTTGGGGGAAGTTTAAGGGGGCTTGAGCTCCCCCAAAATGGACCTAACGACGTCCATGTACGCTAGTACAGTAAATGTGGACATTGACAAAATCTGGCGATGTGGTGGCCTCTCGACCCATCTGTGACTCTGCCTCATGCTCAGATAGATTGATAGACACATGCTCACCCAGGTGCTTCTCAACATCATTCCAGAACAACAATAGAGTAGAGAAATTAATTAAATCAATAAGCTTCCCAGAATCAATGGAATGTGCCACAACAACAGTGTTCGGGAAACAAGAAGCAGCAAGCCCAGCAACATTCCAAGTTCAAGTTCAAGTTCAAGTTTATTTAGCCATATCAACAGTATAAAATACAGTTGCAAGGAATGTACTTTGGTGTGCTCACACATTCAACAATACAACTATACAACACAAAGTCAAGGGGGCACATAAATAACAGGGAATGACATACAACAACATTGTAAAGTGCAGTTGAAACATGAAAGTGCATTGGCTGTGCAGAATATACATTGTGCAAAAAGGCAAGAGAGGTAGGAGGGCCAGGTGGAAAAGTAACTGTAAAGTGCTAGTGCATTCCTCAGAAAACAGCATGTTAACATGTACACTATGAGTTTGCAAACTATGCCGGTGGTTTATAGAGACACTTCTGAGATCTTGCTTCTGAGATCTTGCGTTAGCCACTGAAGAACCAATGAGTAAAAACACCAACTGACTACTGGTGGCCCTCCAGCATTTTGTTATCTCAGAAGGGGTCAAGCTGAGTTGATATGTCAGAAGATACGACATTGATATGAGCTGATACGTCAGAAGTGTACAAAGAGCTTTATTCACAGTAGCTGGAACTCGTATGATGTCACCACAAAATAGAGGCATATGTAAGATGCAAGACATATGGTTTATTATATCAGCTTATTATTAGTTCTGTCTTTCTTGTTGCTGAGCTGTGTTTCCAGAACATTGTTTTTCTGACACATTGACAAATTTCTGACGATTGATTCAATAAAACAGGCTTTATTTCTTAAACCAAGGGTTGCTATAAGAATGTTTAAGTAGGGGGTATGTCATGTCTGAGTAAAAATAATACCTGTGTTTGGCATTCAGACATGCATCACTTTATTTGATTCTGGGTATATTCGAGAGTTAGCTCATCTGAAAGTGGCCTACTTAAAGGTTTGTTAAAAGCCCCTCAAATTTAGATTTTCCCGTTCATGTTAGGAAGATTAAGGCCCATTCCCGTTTCTCCTTCCTTCAAACTAGTAGTACTCTCCTAAACTAATTGCGGCAGTGTAGGTTAAATATTTTCCTACACTGGCTTTTTATCTTTTTTTATGTACCTGTATGACAACACATAACCTCACATAACCTATTACAAACTTGCTCTTGATCTTGGATGAAAAGTCAAAATAAAAGTCTACCACTGAAAGTGAATGAAGAGAATATGTACAAAAATGCTGTTTTTGGCAATAGCTCTCCATATGTCTTATATGGATTTGTGTTGCATTGAGGTCATGCTCGGTGATGGACTTCATTGCACCAAAAATGAACACATGTGTAGAGACCCTACACAATGGCAAAAGTGTCCATTTCCAAGCTTAACCAAAATGTTAGTCATGTAAATGAATGTGTATACTCAGGACATGCAGCAGATGAGCTTGAGCTCAGTCAATTTTCCCTGAATGAACAATGTATGATGATGACGATGATGGTGGTGATGAAGATGAAATGTGGCTCATTTTAATAAATATTTATCATACCTTCCTGACAATAGCCATCTGGTTCGGGGAAATTGAGCTGTTCAGCTATAAAAGCTGATCCCATGCCAACCTCACAACCAGATTTTCAAGAAGGTCTCTTCAGCAAGTGTGCACCCCAAACAAACACAACCATAGATCAGAGTGACAGTAGGTTCACAAAGGTAAGTGAAAATAAAGTGCCATTGCTTTCTCACTTAACGGTATAATTTCTATTATATATATACAGCATATATATATACTAAGTTCAAAATTTTGCCACCAGGACAATGTTGTTTAACTGGGTTTGCCTTCTGGGACTGTTTGGGAGCATCATCCCTGGCATCATCCCTGGACTAGCTCATGAACAAGGTACTTTCCTTTGAAAGAATATTTCTCTCTATTTATTTTCACTTTAACACACACAACATGATTTACTGTATGTGATGCAAGAAAAAAACTACATCATATTTATATGCCTTTTTTTATAGTGCGAAATGTTGCTCTTTTTGGAAAAGCAACACAGTCGACAATTGTTCGCCGGTCCTTCACAGCCCTAGGTGATGCCTCAAATGCCATTGACGGTAACCGATGACAGCGATGCATTCCATGGCTCTTGCACACACACTGCTATGGAAAGTAACCCATGGTGGAGAGTTGATCTGTTGAAGTCATACAGAGTTTACTCAGTGTGAGTCATCACCAACAGAGGAGACTGCTGCTCCCACAGACTGAATGGTGCTGAGATCAGGATTGGTAACCAACCTTGTGATAATGGATACTGGAACCGACTGTAAGTGATCGGTTGTGACATAAAATGCACAATACAAAATCTACTGATGGGTTTGTAAAAAAAAAAAGTAAATAAAAATAAGAAAGTGTATGGAATCAACCACACATTATGCTTAATCAAACAATTGGTAAATTATTTGGATGGTTCAATGAATCACATAAATAATTTAAAAGTTCAGTTAGTACAATGAGCTATAGTTCTAATATGTGTTACCTGCCTATAGGGACAACAGATAAAAAGTTCTGCAACAGCTACTGGGCATTTTTACTATGTTTTTATACTAATGTTCTGTCCCTATCAAGTAAACCATTACAAAACAACATAAATCCATGCCTTGAATTCCAAATTTCAATATAGTGATAATTGCAGTTTTAGCACGGTATTCATAGTGTACCTAATTGTCGAATTTTAGTTGCCTTATTAGTTTTATGTCACAGAATTAATCAAGCGATTAAGATGTAGGATGCTTGTGATACCAACACATTGAATGTTGCTTATTCATTGAGTGATTATGTTATCCTGACCAAATCATTTTTCAGGTGTGCCAAGATCTCCTCTATGTCACGTGGGGAAACCAGGTCCTTCAACTGTGGACGGAATGCAGGGTCGCTGGGTTTATGTGGTCATTCCAGGACACCGTAAAATGCTCACATTGTGTGAGGTGCAGGTGTATGCATATGCATATGTATAAGCTGCATGGGTGCATTGTTTAACAATACACTTTAAAAGTTGGTTGGCAGTCAGACCATTCTCTTGTTCATTACATGTTACACAATTGCATACTTGTTCAATTGTTGTTTGTTGTTGGAATAAAATAAGCATTTGAAGCATTAAATGTGACTTTCCGAACATGGACGAATACTGTGCTGCTCACTTCATTAGTACCAAAATAATCTTAAAGTGGTTTAAAGTTCAGAGAAATGTCTCTCTGGTTTACCAGCTCATTTAGCTATGTACCACATACCAGTATAGTTTTGATAAAGCTGGCTTGACCAGCTTATGAATGTCATACCACTAGAATGATTCCAGTTGTTTTACTGGCCATATACCAAGCATTTTACAGCATCTCCTACAGCCATATTCTGTTTCATAGGCTGGACAGACTGACTATGACTTTTGACTACTGCCAACACTGTATATTCTGTGCAAAATACATTTAATATTGGATGTTGAGTGCTGTGCCAGTTATCCAGTTATAAAACAGGAAACGACGGAATGTGCGCAGATAGATTAGAAAAACAAAGCATATAATAGGCTATTGGTTCATTATTTGCTTTAGCAGCCAAAGAAAGAGTAGCCTACACTGTAAGTAGGAAACATAAACATACAATCTGATATTCCATCAAGAAAATACAATAATATTAATACTATCTATCAAGCGCTGATACATTAGCCTATCTATTCTATTATTTCTTCATTACCAACAGCAACAATTAAAAGCAAAATAGATAAAAACAACACTCCATCCCACAAACATTGATGAAGAGCAATTTAAAAATGCACTCTACAATGATTCATCCTCCTTCTCTCCCAAAAGTAAAATGGGAAAATTACCTATGCTCCCTCCAACATCTGCAAAAATACACTCTCCATGAACTCAAATCATACAATAAAAAACATCCACAGAACTCACATCACTGAAAGTAAAGTGATGGCAAACAAACGAAATGGGACTATCCAACACAAACATTTGTCCACACTGCACTTGGGCAGCACTGACCTGCCAGCCAGGAGGGCTACATGGACCTCAGTCACAAAGATTATTGCGGCTACCAGATCCAATGACTAATTTGTTCAAGCCGCGGTAGGTAAGCAGGGAAATCAGCTCGTCTTACGCGCACAGAATAATCCAATGTCCACACTTGACAGGTTAGTCCATGCAACGTCGAGTGCGAGTGCGCTACACAAAGAATAGCCTTCCCTCGTGCTCACCCCACGCCAAACTGAACTGAGATGCAGGTGTCAGGTAGGACAATTAAGACCTCCAATTGCGCACCACACACGCCCAACGCCACACCCATGTCCCGTAATAGCCAATAAACAAAACATAAATCAAAGCAAACCAATACCAATAAGGTTTATCATAATAAAAACAAAAAGTATAGAAAACATTTATGGCTCCTACAAAGATGCTCCTCCGTCTTGAAACAGTAGCATCCCAACTCCCCCTCACTTTGTCTTCTGGAGACACCAAGTCATCCTCACTCCACCGCACTTTAAATGCCTACTAGAAAATAGAATGTAAAACCCCATAAATAAGTAAGTTAATTAGGCTACAGTAAAATAGTTGCATAGGCTATAGGGCCTGTTTAAAACAAAGCACCAACTCTGGACACTTGGGAATCCAAGTAGTTTAACTCCACCCACTTTGTTCAAATGAATTCCATTAGAGTTCTCATGCACTCAGTGATAATTCTCCATGTCACACCACCCTAATCCCATCTTTTGTGTAGTATCAGCTCACACCTCCAATCTAACTACTACTCTTTTGTGTAGTATCAGCTCACACCTCCAATCTAACTACTCTTCTTTTGTGTGGTATCTGCTCACATGTCCACCCCAACCCCCATCAATTGTGATCTCTGATGACAACCATCTGAGGACATCAGATGTGTTACGGACCATTCAGACGGGGCGGCAGGCCGGCGGCAACGCTCGGCGTTAACGCTCACATCAGCCAGTCACAAGCGTGAATCTTTTGACGCTGTGTTTTGATAGGACAACGCTGGCTACAGAGCGTTGAAACTTTTGCCGGATGACGTGCCAGCGGCAGCCAGCGTTGTCCTATCAAAACACAGCGCCAAAAGATTCACGCTTGTGACTGGCTAATGTGAGCGTTAACGCCGAGCGTTGCCGTCGGCCTGCCGCCCCGTCTGAATGGTCCGTTAATGGTGCTCTGAT
>JAODXP020010179.1:0-17225 GCA_027497455.2 Sardinella longiceps | reverse complement strand
TATAGTTTAGGCTGAACAAAGAGACACAAATGATAGAAAGTGCTGTTATATTATATTATATTATATTATATTATATTATATTATATTATTGGTTTGAGTGTGTGTGTGTGTGTGTGTGTGTGTGTGTGTGTGTGTGTGGGTATGTGAAAAAGTAGAAAGTGCTATTAGAAGACATTTGTGTTGATACTGATCACATGTCGTTATCCTTCCATCTTTCTGCCTTAATTAATTATGACCTGATGAAAGGCAGAAGAGTTTGTCTGACCAGCAGGTGGCAGTCTTGTGCTGCTATGAAATAGTATCAGTTTTAGCCGACACATTCAAACCCAAGGTGTATGTGTGTGTGTGTGTGTGTGTGTGTGTGTGTGTGTGTGTGTGTGTGTGTCTCTCTGCCCCTGGGGCACAAAGGGAGAGATCTGTCTGTGCACCAGTAGAATCTTTGTGGAGAGAAGCATCTTCCCAGAATTCCTGGAGAAGTTTGTGGCAGCCGCACGCAAGTGGAAGACCGGCGTTCCCACCGACGTCTCCAATAACAACGGAGCTCTGATCAGCAAGGAACACCTGGAGAAGGTGTGTGTGTGTGTGTGTGTTGGGCATGCATATGTGCAGTTTCAAAAGTAGGTGTGCTTTATCTCTAAAAACTCCAACAGAGTGAGACACACACGTGCAGTTTGAGAAGTAGTAATAAATAAGATAAATAAATTAGGGGGGGGGGGGGGGGTGCACAGCCCATTTAATGAATCATCAAAAAGTTAGTTTACGTGAGAATGAGACCTACTGTAGGACCTGTTCTACGTTCTCCATTAGACCTTGGGCCTGCTCTATGTTCTCCATTAGACCTACTGTAGGGACTGTTCTATGTTCTCCATTAGACCTACTGTAGGGCCTGTTCTACCTTCTACGTTCTCCAGTAGACCTACTGTTGGGCCTGTTCTACCTTCTACGTTCTCCAATAGACCTACTGTTGGGCCTGTTCTATGTTCTCCATTAGACCTACTGTAGGGCCCGTTCTACGTTCTCCAGTAGACCTTGGGCCTGCTCTACGTTCTCCAGTAGACCTACTGTAGGGCCTGTTCTACGTTCTCCAGTAGACCTACTGTAGGGCCTGTTCTACGCTCTCCAGTAGACTTTGGGCCCGTTCTACGTTCTCCAGTAGACTTTGGGCCTGTTCTACGTTCTCCAGTAGACCTTGGACCAGTCAGTATCAGATTTCAGTTCATCTTGTCTGTTGGAAGCAGCGATGGGGAAAAGCATTAAACAGTCTTGAGCTGATTCTGTGGACCACACTGTTAATAGGCACATTTCCCCAACACTAAAAAACTACAGGTGATAAAATGTGATAAATCTCGGTACAACTACTTTGACATTAGACAGCCGACAGATAATTGACCCCCAATAGCATGTTACATTTGATTTGAACGTAAGATAATTGTCAAGAGAGCCAAATTGATTTCGGTATTGTGGAGTGAGGTTGTAAGTTGGCTCCACCCCCCCACACACAGGTGCGCGGCTTGATCCCCCCCACAGGTGTGTGTGAAGTAGTTTCTCTTCCCTACAGGTGTGTGTGTGTGTGTGTGTGTGTGTGTGTGTGTGTGAAATCGTTTCTCTCTCCCCTCACAGGTGCGCGGTTTTGTGAAGCTGGCACGTGAGGAGGGAGGCCAGGTGCATTGTGGGGAGGGAGTGGACCAGCTGGACCTCCCCGAGCGCTATCGCCATGGTTACTACATGCCGCCCACCGTCATCACGGGCGTGTCAGACTCCTCGCGCGTCATGCAGGACGAGATCTTCGGCCCGGTCACCTGCCTCACGCCCTTTGACCTGGAAGAGGAAGCGATCTCACGGGCCAACGGCGTTCGCTACGGCCTGGCCGCCACCGTGTGGACACGAGACGTGGGCCGCGTGCATCGGGTTGCTAGGCAACTGCAGTCCGGTCTGGTGTGGACAAACTGCTGGCTGGTCAGAGATCTCAATCTGCCCTTCGGAGGCATGAAGAACTCAGGAGTCGGCAGGGAGGGGGGCAAAGACTCCTATCACTTCTTCACCGAGGTTAAAACAGTCACTATTAAACAGTAAACACACACACACACACACACACACACACACACACACACACACACACACGGCAGAGAGGGGGGGCAAAGACTCCTACCACTTCTTCACCGAGGTTAAAACAGTTACCATTAAACAGTAAACACACACACACACACACACACACACACACACACACACTCAAACACACTCACACATACATACACACACACACACAGGGAGGGGGGCAAAGACTCCTACCACTTCTTCACCGAGGTCAAAACATTCACCATCAAACAGTAAACACACACACACACACACACACACACACAGCTGTGGGGGCTAAGACTCCTACCACTTTTTCACCATCAAACAATGAGCAGACAACCCACACACACACACACACACACACTTTTTTATATAAACATGCACACGCTCACATCATACATACAGACAACCACACACACATACATTTTATGCAAACATGCACACACACGACACCATACATACACTCAACACACACACACATACAAACGTGTACATTCATACACACACATACACACACACACACACACACACACACACACACACACACACACACACACACACACACAGACAGACACAATGCCATAAACACACAGATACCAATTGACCTACCCAGCCACACCCCCACTGGACACAGGCCTCTTGTACTGATAATAATCATCATTTCTATTGTTTACAATATTCTCTTATAGATCTCTTTGAGTAAAATAGTTGGGTTGGTCAAAAATGTCTTCTAACCCCAACACCACATTTGGCCCAGTATCAAACAACTAAACATTTAACACACACTGTAGACGCTCTGTGTGTGTGCTGTGAGAAACATTTAACACACACTGTAGACGCTCTGTGTGTGTGTGAGAAACATTTAACACACACTGTAGACGCTCTATGTGTGTGTGAGAAACACAAACGTGTTTAAACAAGTCTGATTTAGTCAGTTAGTGATCCAGTCAGCTGTGATGTGTCTGTTACTTTGTTAAAAAAATAAAATCATTTCTGAACTGTAAGCTCTTTTTGTCCAAACATCTAAGCAGCTGTGGGGAAGGGATCATGGGGTCACTGTGTGTGTGTGTGTGTGTGTGTGTGTGTGTGTGTGTGTGTGTGAGTGTGTGTGAATCAGTCAATAGCCCTGCTGTTATGCCCCATTCACATAGTGATATTTGCCAGTTCACTGCTGGGTTTATGTTGTATCAACTTTTCATGTTATTTTTCCTACCTACAGCACTTGGTGAGTTTGAACAACAGGGCAATGGACTGAATTACACTGGATTTAATGATTACAGACAGCACACACACACACACACACACACACACACACACACACACACGATTGGACTGATTTACACTGGATTTCTTTAACTGACACAAACAAGTCAGATTGGACATCCTGACCTGCAGCTCTAGTGCCATCTACAGGAATGAGGGAATAAGACACCCTCACAAGCTGTGCTGATGCTGGACCATTGATGTTGACATATTCTATACCCAGGTCACACACACACACACACACACACACACACACACACACACACACACACACACACACACACTGTTAGACCACAACAGCAGAATAGATTTAAAATTCACTTGATACCAAAATAGTTCATTCTATATCAACTGTGTAAGACTGAAATATAAACCAAATCTTCCACACAGTAATTGAGGCAAAGGAGGAATATTATTAACAATTAATAAGGAAACAAACGTGCTTTACGGTGTATTTTATGTGTAAATGGCAGTTAACTGAATGGATGTATTTTATGTGTAAATGGCAGTTAACTGAATGATGTATTTTTATGTGTAAATGGCAGTTAACTGAATGGTGTGGGTCAGTTGAGAACCCTTAAAGGAGACATACTGTAGAATGGAAAAGAACTTTGACATCGGCTTTGATGAATTACTGAAATACGAGGTGTTAATTAGGCTTGTACAATATCACTTGATCTTATTTTTGACTAAATACATGAATGAAATTGATAATATTGTATTTTAACAAGGTACAATACTCAATTCATTCATTCTATGGCCCCTTTAAACAAACAAAAACATTGTAATTAATTTATGACCTGAGAATAAGGCTTCTTTCAAGAAGTAAAGCTCTCTTAAGACACTTAAGACACAATAAGTATAACTTTAGACACTAGGGCAATAATGTCTGCTAATCACCCAAACTTTCTAAACTATCCATCTCAACTCCTATATTAAAGCAACTACAGCTGACCCACTGAATGAGGTTCAGTCACTTATCTCCCAAAGAACAACTTATTCTGTGCCAGATCTACAAACGTACCCTAGCCTTACTTGCCCTGACCCATTTGTCTCAGTAAGTATGTGCCAGAACCCTTGGGGTAAAGTGACCAGTCACAACGTCCTATGGCCAGTATTCTCCCAGGTGCTTAAGTCCAGAAAACTGCTCAGTGCAGATAACACACATGCAGATAAACACATGCAGATAAACACATGGAGCTAAAAGACTTGGAGCTAAAACACTTTTTTGTCTCAAGCACCTTAGTGGTAGCCTGGCATGCCCTCCCAGTGACGTAACACTTTCGGCGTTGCTGTCGCTGGTCTGGCCAACTGCTGATCTGAATGGATCTCTTGAGTTCCACAAAAATATTGAACTCCACCCCTTGGTCGGGAACAAATCAACTTTGAGCAGCTCCAACGGCTCTCAGTCCAGTCGCAAGCAGTTCCTTCGCATCACATACATCAGAGGAAAGAGTGGTGTGATTGGTTTTGCTTCGCATTGCACAGCATTTTCTAACATGGACCAGTAGCAAACCGAGGCAGTCGATGAAAGTCGCTGGCAATCAGGCTACCTTAGTGGTTGTTTAAAACAGCTTATTGGTTGCTCTGATTGGTCGTAGCGCTATCCTATTGCGTTTGAAGGCCGTTTGAAAGGAAATGCTGATTCTTGAGCCACAGTCTATCATGCATCAGACTTTACGGATACTTTATTAGGCCCCAGGCAGGTAGGCTGAGTCCATGAGGCGTGGATCTGCCCAAGGTTTCTTCCTACATAACAAATCGAGGGAGCTATTCCATGCCTGATTCTCATGGATGCTTCCGTACTGTCTGTAGCGCCTTGAGACAATGTACTGTATTTGTGCGCTATACAATAAAATTGACTCGAATTGAATTGCATATCAGGCTAGAACAGTGGTCAAGTGCAGTCATTCTAAATGGACTATCAGGCCAAGATGAGGTGTGCAGTCATTGGCATTAGACTCAGAGCACAGAGATGGTCAAGTACTGACATCACTAATATAAAACTCTGACATCACTAATATAAAACTCTGGAATGGCAGTTTCATAGTGAGGTGTGATTAAAAGTATTCACAGCTGTCTGTCTGTCTGTGACAGCCCTGTTTAACACGACCACTAGGCATGAAACTAACATCACTAGGAAATATTGTGCTTTTGACATCCCAAAATATTCACATCTTATTCTTTCCCTGGGAAATATCCTTGATTGGCTATATAATAATAACCAACTACAGTCTGTACAATAGTCTTGCCGTACATGGACAGTGTACACCCTAGGTTGAGCAAGGTAGCAAATATTGCATCACAGAAAACAGAACAGTTACATATTCAGTTACAGAAGTTAGTCGTCAGTGCTGTGTACTGTAGGTATTGGAGGATTGGAGGTAATTCCTTGTATAAAGCATCTTATCACAAAAATAAGGTAATATTAAAAATAAAGTAATATTAAAAATAAGGTAACATTAAAAATAAAGTAATATTGAAAAATAAAGTAATATTAAAAGGCAGTTCCAGTAGTTAGCTGTTTGCAGGCCAGTGATGATGATGTCATTAAGGCAGGCCAGTGATGATCTCATAAAGGCATCTGAGGATAATCTGATGATGATGTCATGAATCTTTGGCTAGTCTTTTGTGTCATAGCAGCGTCTGGCTGGGGAGGGAGTCCTACACACGTCTGACCCTGCGGACCGTCCCAATGCTGCTGTTGGTCTGAGTCATAGCTGTGAGGTCATGGAACAGAACAAATCAGATTATCAGTATCTCACGCATTCACTAACACACAGTCATGCTATAAGTGGGCTTTTCCTCTATTCTGTGGTGCCCTCCGTCCATCCAGTAGGCTACTACACAGTGCTACTACACAGTTAGCCAGTTACTGTACTACACAGTGCTACTACACAGTTAGCTAGTTACTAGTACTACACAGTGCTACTACACAGTTAGCCAGTTACTATACTACACAGTGCTACTACAGTTAGCGAGTTACTTACTACACAGTGCTACTATACAGTTAACTAGTTACTATACTACACAGTGCTACTACACAGTTAGCTAGTTACTATACTTCACAGTGCTACTACACAGTTAGCTAGTTACTATACTACACAGTGCTACTACACAGTTAGCTAGTTACTATACTTCACAGTGCTACTATACAGTTAGCCAGTTACTGTACTACACAGTGCTACTATACAGTTAGCTAGTTACTGTACTACACAGTGCTACTATACAGTTAGCTAGTTACTATACTACACAGTGCTACTATACAGTTAGCCAGTCATGCTGTATTCCGTGGTGCCCTCCGTCCATCCAGTAGGCCACTACACTACACAGTGCAGATCCCAGACAGCTGCAGGGAATGAATCTTGTGCTCATGCACCCTACATACGTATGGCTGTATGTTAGCCAAACTCATTTGGAGGTGTAAATTGTCGGACAAAAAGGATACTTCAAATAATGGTGAAAAGTTCTTTAACACAAGATCCTAAACCATCCAAGACCTTCAGGACATTGGGATTCATGAACTGATTTGTTTTGGTGTTTATTTTGATATGCCTAGCTGCAACTTGGTAATATGACCTGTGGTACAATTTAACAATCATAGTGAAATACAGTTTCTGTCACATTTTACGTGGTATTTTAAACATTCTGGAACTATTTTTTTCAGCGTAGTAATACCAATAGCACAACAAAAAGGCAAATAAAACTGGATAGGAACTGTATTTCGCTATGATAATTGTTTTGGAACATCAATGGACACCACTAACTCCTCGGTGAGAAGCACACGTTTTAAAAATGAACTATGCAAGACCGATTTTTACTTTTGGTTTACACTAGGTTCAGGCTCACATTTTTCGCCACAGAGCTCCTCCTTGCAGGCGTCCTTTCCCCAAAAGCTTCAGAAAAGCAGTGCTAACTAGTTAACAACTTGTTTTCAATACAATGGCACAATACCAACCAATTTAGTATACTGTATGTGTTTGGGGAAAAGACCCAAGGACCGGCCGTTATGCGTGTTCGCATTTTCACCGCTAGAGCTCTCTGTACAGCCGCGGTCCGCAGCACCAGTCTTGCATATTCAATTTCTACGCCGAGAGGAGCTAGAGCGAGGCGAAACAGTCATCAATCGACCTAAAAACTGTTGTAGAATCACCACAATGACTCTTAAGCTGCTAAATAAAGGTAAATTGAACTATAAATGTTGCATAGTTCCTTTTTAAAATAAAGGGTTAAGATTAAGGACATTATCGGACATGCACAAAGCAAGCCATTCTGAGGCAGACAGAGGGGGGATTCTAAATGAGCCAAATATCCGAGACAGAACTGTCAAAATGTTGGTGTGGATGAGTCTGTCTCATCCTAGACACTCCAGAAAAGGGCATGCATGCTAAACATGCTAAAAAGTGAACTTCCCCTTTACTAATGTCTCTGATTTTGGACTGTTAGTATCTATTTCCCAACACAAAAGCAGTTGTGGGGACGTACCAGCGAAGTCCAGCAGGTAAGATTGTCCGCTCACAGTGAAGCTCATGGACCCGCGCGGGTTCTTCTGGTACTCAGCTTCTATTAGAACGCTGTCTGTAGAACACTCAAAGCTGGAACCCACCTGCGGAACAATAGAACCAGAGAGGGTCATTATTCCATGATCCCATCTGCGGAACAATAGAACCCTTTATATACATGTAGATAGAACTGGTACAAGCTTTAAAGATACACACATTCTGCTCTAAATATATCACCGCTAGTAAATATAAACATATCGGTATATCAAGTTATTTATAATAATAATAATAATAATAACAATAATAAATGTATAAAGATAATAACCCTGTATTGGTAGTCATGCCACTTGCTGCCTGCTCCACTAAACTGCCACTTGGGGGCAGCAGAGGGTCTAGAGAGACTCATGAAGCTCAGGGGCTGGAGCTGGGGCAGCACTGTCGCTCTGGAGAGAGAGAGAGAGAGAGAAAGAGAGAGAGAGAGATTTGGGTTTCATTATGGCCTATCCCAGGTGAGACATATACACCACCACCACACACACACACACACACACACACACACACACACACACATAATCCAGCCAAGATTGACAGGGATTGGTGCACATTTGCATTGGCGTATGCCATCATAAAGGTTATATTCCCATACTATGATCCTATGGCCCATACTAAAATACTTTATAATAATTATTAGTATATTACACTTTATACAAAAAATACTTGATATAATAATACTAAGAGAACTTGTGTCTTTGCGAACATAAAGAAACACTAACTGCGTAGAGGTTTGAGTGGCGGGATAAGAGGCCCTCCTGCGGACTTGTCTTCTCACACCGGTGCTCAAGTTCTCCTGATGCATGTCTGACAGGACACAGAAACATCACAAACTCAATCATACTGTATATGCATCACAAACTATTTTAGTCAATCATATTTGCATCACAAACTCATTTAGTCAATCATATATGCATCACAAACTCATTTACTCAATCATATTTGCTTTAAAAAAAAATAAAAATAAAAAACATAAAAAGCATGTTGACCAATTCAGAATGATGGGAAATACAAGTATATACAGAAATATATTTACAGCTATCTTTACACAGATATATTTACACATCTATCTATCTATCTATCTATCTATCTATCTATCTATCTATCTATTTATATGACACACTAACCTCTGAATGTGATCTGGTAAGTGTATGAGGATGTGATCTTAAGTGTATGAGGACACACACTAACCTCTGAATGTGATCTGGTAAGTGTATGAGGATGTGATCTTGTAAGTGTATGAGGACACACTAACCTGTGAATGTGATCTGGTAAGTGTATAAGGATACACACCAATCTGTGAATGTGATCTTGTAAGTGTATGAGGACACAACTAACCTGTGAATGTGATCTGGTAAGTGTATGAGGATGTGATCTGGTAAGTGTATGAGCCGGACACACACTAACCTGTGAATGTGATCTGGTAAGTGTATGAGGTGACTCTGAACTGATAGGATCCCTGCGGGTTCTTCTGATACTCCGTCTCAAGTGTGGAACTGTTTGTCTTGGAGCATCGGCCCTGAGAATCCTAAAACAGCAACAGAGGTACCGGCACAGTATTGTTACATTCTGCACACACACACACACACACACACACACACACACACACACACACACACACACATATACACACACACACAAGACCCCTAAGGCAGCACACAGAGGTAGCATCTCAGTAGTGCTGTTACACACACACACACACACACACACACACATACACACCGGTTCTCCATATTGACTCCACCCATCTTGTCCTTTAAAGAACCAGAGCCAGGTGGTCTGGGGGGAACTCACACACACACACACACACACACACACACACACACACACACACACACACACACACACATACACACCGGTTCTCCATATTGACTCCATCCATCTTGTCCTTTAAAGAACCAGAGCCAGGTGGTCTGGGGGGAACTCAGCCGTCGCAACTGAACATCCCTCCTGTTCCGCACCTGCAGTTTCTGGAAGTCTAAAGTCACCGCCCTGCAAACAGTCACACATGATTGGCTCTGCAGTCAAAACACTCAAAGATGATTGGCTCTGCAGTCAAAACACTCAAAGATGATTGGCTCTGCAAACAGTCACACATGATTGGCTCTGCAGTAAATACAGTCAAAGATGATTGGCTCTGCAGTCAAAACACTCAAAGATGATTGGCTCTGCAAACAGTCACACATGATTGGCTCTGCAGTCAAAACACTCAAAGATGATTGGCTCTGCAAACAGTCTCACATGATTGGCTCTACAAACAGTCACAGATCATTGGCTACACATTACAGTCACAGTCAAACATGATTGGCCTTGCAGTCAAAACAGTGAGAGATGATTGACCCTGCAAATAGAATAGTCAAAGATGATTGGCTCTGCAGTCAAAACACTCAAAGATGATTGGCTCTGCAGTCAAAACACTCAAAGATGATTGGCTCTGCAGTCAAAACACTCAAAGATGATTGGCTCTGCAGTCAAAACACTCAGAGATGATTGGCTCTGCAGTTAGAATGGTCAAAGACAATTGGCTTGCAGTCATGACATGCAAATAGAGCTCAATGGTGTTGTTTGCCCCCAACGGCACCTTCCAGGCAGCACAGCCTAAGAGGCAACTACAATACCCTATTCCTAACCCCAACCCCCTCAACCCTCAGCCTAACCCTAAACTGAGTGGCGTAGTGGCTTGAAGGTAGAAGATTGGCTCAAACTCAATCTTTTATCTTTTATCAATCATATTTGTTTCTACTGCAATACTGCTACTACTGCTACTACTACTGCTACTACCTCCACTACTACTGCTACTGCTGCCAGTAATTATAATCATGTTGGGTCTGGCTCCCAATACTGCTACTACTGCTACTACTGCACTACCTCCACTACTACTGCTACTACTGCCAGTAATTATAATAATATTGCAAAAGCATATTAGTAGGCTAGTAGCATCTTATAGTCACCGTACTGCTGGTACCCATATGAAAAATATTCATCAATAAATCTCTTGTCCTGTAAATGATCTGTTACTTGTAGTCTTAGCCCCAGGTTTTATGTGTGTGTGTGTGTGTGTGTGTGTGGGGCCTTACCTCCAGGGTGTTTGTGTGTTGCGGTACAAGCCCTACAATGATTGATGGTGTGTGTGTGTGTGTGTGTGTGTGTGTTGCTTGTGGCCTTACCCCCATGGTGATGTTGTGAGTGTTTGTGTGTGTGTGTTGCTTGTGGCCTCACCCCCACGGTGTATGTGTGTGTGTGTGTGTGTGTGTGTGGCCTTACCCCCAGGGTGTGTTGTAGAGTGTGATGCCCCCTGTGTACGGTTTAGAGTACTGCGCCTCGATCACTTGATCGTTTGCGACGTCCTTCCAGCCCTGGCCGCCATTTAACTGCCACTTGTACATCTCACCACTTTTCAGTGCGTCTGCAAGAGAGACAGATATACTTGTACAGTGTGTCTGTAAGAGAGATAGATATACTTGCACATCTCACCACCTTTCAGATGGGCTGCAAGAAGACGTCATGTTCACAATAAGAGTCATGTTCACGATAAGAGTCATGTTCACAATAAGAGTCATGTTCACAATAAGCGTCATGTTCACAATAAGAGTCATGTTCACAATAAGAGTCATGTTCACAATAAGTGTCATGTTCACGATAAGTCATGTTCACGATAAGAGTCATGTTCACGATAAGAGTCATGTTCACAATAAGAGTCATGTTCACAATAAGTGTCATGTTCACGATAAGAGTCATGTTCACGATAAGAGTCATGTTCACAATAAGAGTCATGTTCACAATAAGCCTCATGTTCACGATAAGAGTCATGTTCACAATAAGAGTCATGTTCACAATAAGAGTCATGTTCACAATAAGTGTCATGTTCACGATAAGAGTCATGTTCACGATAAGAGTCATGTTCACAATAAGAGTCATGTTCACGATAAGTGTCATGTTCACAATAAGAGTCATGTTCACGATAAGAGTCATGTTCACATTAAGAGTCATGTTCACAATAAGTGTCATGTTCACAATAAGAGTCATGTTCACAATAAGAGTCATGTTCACAATAAGAGTCATGTTCACAATAAGAGTCATGTTCACATGCACATGGGAGGATCCAAAACTAACTCAGCCTAGTGAACACTGGGGCTCATCTATCCAAAACCCTGTAACCATTAGCAACTGGATTTATAAACAGTGATGAACGTCATTACACAACTACTGGGTTTCTTCTGTGATCTTTAAATGATATTTGGTTCTTTGTTGGCTACTGATTACACATGGACTATGAGGAGGGGTCTGGGTGTGTGTGTGTGTGTGTGTGTGTGTGTGTGTGTGTGTGTGTGAGAGAGAGAGAGAGAGTCAGATGGGTCTTGGGGGCTGGTTAGAGTCAGGGAGTTCAAGCACAGATAATACACACAAGTACAGCATGGAGCATGTCTAAGGCTGGCCTGGCCTCCTCCAGTCTGGAGCTGCAGTCTGTTTCTCTTTTACACTGTGCTGGGTCAAATACTGCAGCTGTGCTGGGTCAAATACTGCAGCTTGTGTGAGATAGCTTAGCTGCAGTCTGTTTGTCTTTTACACTGTGCTGGGTCAAATACTGCAGCTGTGCTGGGTCAAATACTGCAGCTTGGGTTAGATAGCTTAGCTGCAGTCTGTTTGTCTTTTACACTGTGCTGGGTCAAATACTGCAGCTTGGGTTAGATAGCTTAGCTGTGGTGTTTGTCTTTTACACTGTGCTGGGTCAAATACTGCAGCTTGGGTCACATAGCTTAGCATCTCTTGTATGTTATATAAGTATCGTATAGTATATAGTATATCTCTTGTATGTTATATAAGTATCGTATAGTATATATTATCTCTTGTATGTTATATAAGTATCGTATAGTATATATTATCTCTTGTATGTTGTATAAGTATCGTATAGTATATATTATCTCTTGTATGTTGTATAAGTATCGTATAGTATATATTATCTCTTGTATGTTGTAGAAATATAATCTAGTATATAGTATCTCTTGTATGTTATATATATACAGTAAGTATCGTATATAGTATATGTTAAATGTACCATTGGACGGTGATGTGCCCCTGGAGTTCCAGTTTGTCGTCCCTCTTCCTGTTTCATAGTCACTTCCTCTTCCTGTGTCGTCCGAATCGGAATCCTCGATGTGCTTCAAGCGGCAGCTGTTGCCATAGCGACAGGCCCCTGCCCAGTTGTAGCGGCACACATGCCAGTATAAGCAGCGGTCTCCGTCCCGACACCCACGACCGTTGTAGAAGCGACAGGGTTCCATCTGCCGTCAGACACACAGACAGGACAGTCAGAGGGTGTGTGTGTGTGTATGTGTGTGTGTGTGTGTGTGTGTGTGTGTGCAGTGTTTCCCATACATAGACCATTGTGTGGCGGGCCGCACGATTAGAAGAAGAAAAAAAAAAAAACTCGCGAATAATAAAAAAAATCAGTTATGTATCAGTCGCTTTAAAGCTAAAGTACCTTGTCAAAAACTGCCCGCCGCCTTGCCTACGTCCCCCAGATTTTTTTTAACGCATAGACCTACATAAAAAGGCCGGTCGCATCATTATAACTGCGCGATGAGGCCATATAGCGGCATCTGAAAGTTACTGCTCCATCGGCAATGCTACCTTTTGCTACGCCAACATTATTAGTTTAAAGGAAGAGGCCAATTAACCAACAACTGGAATTCATACCATAATCGTGGGTAGAACACCTGGGGCTGTGTTTTAACGTTTAATCAAGAGAATAGGCCTATGTGTAGCCTGTGGACGTGGCTTATCAAAATTGTCAATGCTCATCTTTACAGAAAAAAAAAAATCTGCACGTTAATAGCAGTTCACTAAAGTCACCAAAGCGTCAAAGTTAGCTGTCAACGCTAGTTGATTTACGATCAATAAACACAAGCGCTACTTAGCCTACGGTATTTGCAATAATTTCTTGCTTATGCCTGTAATGATGAACCAATTGGAAAGCACACGCAACAAATGGGCCATCTACTACCTGCGCTCTCTTTCTCTTTCCCTTCTGTTGCGCACACAGACACTACTCCCTCCCTGACGGTCTCCTCATCATGCATATATGTTCCTTACTGATTTGGTGCAAGAGATAAGCCTACAGTCCTCATACTTTTTGTAAACCTTAAACGAATGGCAAATTTATTCGTCAAGTTGGATTTAATTAATGTGACCTGTCATACAGCAATTTATGATTGTGCCATGAGTGTGGCTGTACTGCAAGTAGCCTAATTGGTACAATGTCAGATGACACTAATGACTTTAGAAGCCAATAGCCTTGAGGAAAAGGTTTCTTTTTTTACATTGAACAGTTGGGATAAAAACATTTTTTGATGAAGAATAATAGGCAACGGCTTGGTCATTTTAACAGGCATTTTATTGCTGTTTAAAACCTCAAAATTAAGTTTTATCCCATTACTTGATTAATTGATGAAATAATAGGCTACTTAATAGCACTTAATTGCACTGTGATTGTAGCCTTTAAACTTTACCTACTTTATTTATTTGTTCAGTAAATAAAGTAAAGTAAGGCTGTTGCCAACTTAAATTTGTGCCCCATCAGGCAACGCCCCCTCCCCCCTGATCACCACCCTCATCGGCACAGTGGACCACCACAAATTGCTACTTAATCTGTGGGAAACACTGGTGTGTGTGTGTGTGTGTGGTCGTAAATGCCGTCGAGAACGCAGAAAGAGTCTTATGTTAAGACAGTATAAATTGCAATGTGTCTATTTTTGGTAGCCTAGGACATGTACACAGGCTGTGTGTTAGAGGCCTACAAATATCTGGACTGAGAAAGAAGGACTCTAAACAAATAGCCAAATACTGCTCTATATCTGCAATAATAGGTAGCCTGCATGTTTGGAGAAGAAGGTGCCATCTCTTTCCTTAAAAAAAAAAAAATAAATAAATCCATTCCACAATGATAATATACTGCTATGTATTCACTATGAACTAGAACATTGTTTTGCACAGTAAAACAGAATAGGCTCTTTGCAACTATTTGGATGCTGTGTTGTTATAACCGTATTAGTCATTCCAAATAAATAATTAAAATGTGTGTGTGTGTGTGTGTGTGTGTGTGTGTGTGTGTGTGTTGTAGTAGTGACAGGGCTCCATCTGCCGTCAGACACACAGACAGGACAGTCAGAGGGTGTGTGTGTGTGTGTGTTGTAGTAGCGACAGAACTCCATCTGAGACACACAGACAGGAGAGTCAGAGGGTGTGTGTGTGTGTGTGTGTGTGTGTGTGTTTTGGCATTTGTGTTGAGTGTAGATGCTGTATTGGCATTTGTGTTGGGTGTAGATACAGTAGTATTGGCATTTGTGTTGGGTGTAGATTACAAACCCTTTTGCGTGTGGGTGGCGCCCCCTGCTGGGAATAAAGGTTGTCATCTGAGTTGGAGTCCTCTGTGAACTGTGTTAAATTAAAGGCATAATCATCCTCATCGCTGTTCCAGTAGTTTGCACCACGGCGAAACGACACTGGAGTCACCTGACAGGGGTTAGCTTCATCTTCAAACAACAAGAGGAATTGCAAGTCACTCAGACATGATAATATAGTAGCCTATTCATATACAATCACTCATTATTCAAATGCACAAACAAACAAACAAACAAACAAACAAACAAATGTATGGGCCAAGAGGACACCTGACAGACAGAGTACAACAGTAGTGGAGTGTGACCTGGACTCAGTCTAAAGGGAAGTGATAACATTACCTCACCTGAAGACATAAATACCCATAACTCTGTTCCAAAGCCTATTGATATATTCCACAGTCCGAATTAGTCTGTCAGTGGATTTAAACTTGCTTTGGAGGGGCAAAGTGCAACCGCCCGACAACACCAGCGGCCACACAAGTTGTTTACAAAAGTTCGCTACGATGTTACAGTAACTTAACGCAAAAACTGGATGTCATCACCATACTCATTCATAGTCAATATTGTCCTTCAGAAATAAGACAAACTCACCCTCGGACGACTCATAGTAAGCCATTCTCGCCTGTGAATGTTGGGTCCAGCTTAGAACGCACAGAAATCCCCGAGGAGCTTCTTTCACTTTCGTTTCATGTTGCTCTGTGACCGCCTGTGACGGAAGGTGGTGTGTTATGGTAAATACTAAAGACTGGTTTGATTAGTGAAACATTGCCGGTTGCGTGAATCAGGTGTAGGCTACACATGAGGACATCACCCCAATCCTGATATAAAAATATGTTGTAAAGTTTCCGATCAATCAGTTGGCATTGTGAATCTCCTGATCATGGAGATTGTAGGCTAAAGACAATTGCAGGCTATGTCTATTAATTTCCTCACGCTGTGACAGGCCATTATAGGCCTAAATACCTTCGCAAATAACAAGGTGGAGTTTTTCGGCTGCTACACAACTAACGAGGATCGGAAGCATGATTGTGCACTTCGGGCAGCCCGAGAAAAAAAGAAGACATAATAGAACGATAGGAAACGTCTCAGTGCGCCTGGTCACGTCCGAGCTCATAATAATGGTAGTAATGCCCGGTCCAAAACGACCCCCACGCCCTAGAGAGAACGTGCTCTCGAGCTTTATTATGGCTGGAACTGGGGCAGCTCATCCGTACCACCCCGCGTGCTCGTATGCGAACTATCAAAGCTCGCGCCGGTGTTGCTGTTGGCTCCGCGCCCCGACACTGAACTTGCGTGTGACCGCCGGTGGGCCGGGCCGGTGTCATGGGAACAACGTGCCGAAATGAATACCGTTGACTCAGCGATCCGGTTGCTCTGTTCCATTACACCGGAAATCTAAATGTCCCGTGGTGGTGTTGGCCTAACGGAGACAGAGAGCATTTATTTATTTATTCTCCCCGAAGCCCACATGACGTCCACTTGTGGATTTGATGTTATTTTGGCCTCTTTTAGGCCTATATTTCAGTTAGAAGAGAAGTGAGACAAGCTATATACAATAAGACTATAGCTTGCATTTAGGCTAAAACTGAAATATGGTGATACACTTTCATTTCCTATGGGATGGAGAAATAGTAGCCTATCCTACTTTATTAGGAGTCCACCTCGGTTGGATTGGTTTGTTTTTAGGCTATCCTACTTTATTAGGAGTCCCATTCGGGTGGATTGGTTTGTTTTTAGGCTATCCTACTTTATTAGGAGTCCCATTCGGGTGGATTGGTTTGTTGGTTGGTTAGACTACTTCATAATAATAAATAATAAAATATGAAATTAAAGCTCTCCATCAACAAAATTATATTAATTCATTAGCCTTAGTATTGTACCATCTGTCTGTGTCAATAAATGTGCTTTAAAAAGGTGAAATCAAATCAGTAGC
>JAODXP020010178.1:15000-17455 GCA_027497455.2 Sardinella longiceps | reverse complement strand
GCGATTCTACCGAATTCGTGTAAATTGCTGTCCCGGGCATCTAAAACTTATTTTAAAAGATTTTTGGTATAAAAACCACATGTCATAAATTAGATCTTATCATGATCTAATTAACTTCCAAGCAATAATTTAAATAACTGCTACTTTAATATACCTAAATTGATCATATATAGGGTGCTTTCAATGGAGAGGTGGTTGTCCCGAAGCCTAACTCTTAAATTTCAATTAATGAAAATAATGGCAAAATATTTTTTTAGATTTAAGTCATATTTTTTTCTGTAAAGGACTTATTGATGGCTACTAAAAACAATGTTTAAAAGATCCAATAATTGTTGATTGAAGTTGTAGAATTAAAAAGTTTATTCAAAAAAACATGTCCCGGATTTTCACGTCACTACCGAAACACAAAATGTTTTTGTTTATAGATTGAGAGTAGTTGTAGTCACATTTTACATTTTTGCATGGGAAGTATTGGTTAGTTGTTCTCTTTCCCCTGATAGAGTGTTGACATAGTACAAGCTTTGATACTGAGGTAAATGTGATCAGAAGTCTAAAAACCCTGGGTGTAACATTTAAGAGCGTCACTACCGAAACACCTATTTTCCACTATCAGGACAAAAATGTTTGTGTCATTTTGGAATATCTTGTAGCCATATGTGTTTCATTGCTCAGACCAAAGGTAAATAACCATGTCCTACCAACCTTCTTGGGTTTAGGCTCAAATTTATCAATTTTCGTCACTACCGAAACAGTCACAACCGAAACAAAACTGTGTTGTTGCGGTAGTGACATATTGTTACGGTAGTGACATAAATTCAACTTTTCTCTGGTAAATGAAAAATAATATACATATTTTTTGACATGATATCATGCAGTGAAGAGTATGAACCCCATCTCAATTAACAATTCAACAAAAATCATTATAGACTGTATGGTTTTGCCATCTGAAATATAACATGAAAGTTACAGTGTATTACAAGCTAATGCTTGTCATTTCTGTCATTTTTGGCAGACTTTTGAGGTTATGCAGGCAAGAAATAGTTTTGTTGATAATCAACATGTCTAAATAAAGTAAAATACAAATTTTGAGCAGAGAAATTTTAAGAATTTTTAAAGGTAGGCCTATTTCTATCGGTATAAATCAATGCTCCATGAGAATAAAGGCCTAATGTGCAGAAAAATAGGGAACATTGACCTATGACCTATCATGTCATGGTCAACAGGATGAATAAGTCTAGTAATTCAGTAAAAGTTTACTTTTAGGGACTAATAGGATATTCCTATTATGTAATATAGTAGGGGTTTGTTGATATTGGGTAAGAAAAGGCCTACTAGAAGGCCAGCCTCTCCGAGGTGGTATTCTTTATCCAAAATGAAATATTATTGAATATTTGGCTAATTTGCAATTAGTTTGGTTGAAGGAAGGACAATAAAACTTGTTATTAGAACTAAGGACAATGGGAACAAGGCAAATAAAACATTCAGGTCACTACCGAAACAACGATGTCACTACCGAAACTGTGCCGTAAAAAACGCGAAAATGACATGTTTTTGGCCAAAATACAATATAAAAAGTGTTTTATTGAAAGTTTATGATACAGTGTTATAAAATATATATTTTTGTCTATTGAATCCTGAGATATGATTTTTATGTGACCAAGTTTATACATTTTATGGAGAAATCCAGTTTTCAAAATATGACAAATTCTGTAAATTCAAATTAGAAACCAGATTAGAAATATAAAAATCCTTGACAAACTTCTGAAAACATGCTAATTAAATTCTAAAAAACATATTGATGAGATAAATATAAAAAAAATGTAAATTTTATTTTGAACATATTTATTATATTATATATTATCCCGTTTCGGTAGTGACTTATTTGTGGACAGACAAATGTTTCGAAACCTGTATAAAAAGCACATTATGATTCTAAAGTGTCTCAATATTAGAACTGTATACCTTAGATAGTGCTTAATGTATATGCAAGCAAAGCTGAAAGAAAAATACACTTTTTTTTCAAGAAGTTTAGAACTGTGAATTTGCACCAATTCGGTAGAATCGCCATATGGGCAATTCCAGCGTTATGGACGTGACATTTTCGTGCATTATTGATGAACAAAAGGCCAGATAACCTCTGCAAACCTAGCAGTATTTCACAATTTTTTTTTCATATTCTTCTGCAAACTCCATGGCTGAATACAGGCAAACAGAAAAAAATAATATCATGATTTGCATCATAAGAATATGAGCCTTTCAATTTGCGTTATGGACGTGACGAAAAACGGACAAACTTTTTAGAGAGCGTAGTTTTTGCTGTGAAGTGTGTGAAATTTCTAGAGAAATGTAAATATTACTACATTCATACCAAACAGGACACCTCAGTAAAGACAGAGAAAGACTTAATTTCAAATGTAAATGTAAAAAAAGTTGGTTTTCATTGGGAGACATGGCG
>JAODXP020010178.1:0-10000 GCA_027497455.2 Sardinella longiceps | reverse complement strand
GAAACACATACATGACATTCCCCCTTGTCACCATAGAAACACCTCCATGACATTCCCACTGGTTACCATAGAAACACACACATTTCACCTTGTCACCATAGAAACACACACAGTATTCCCCCTTGTCACCATAGTAACACACACATGACATTCCCACCATAGAAACATACACACAATGGTCACCATAGAAACACACACACATGCAAAAATCCCCTTTGTCACCATAGAAACACATACATTTCCCCCTGTAACCATAGAAACACACACATGACATTCCCCCTGGTCCCCATGCTCAGGGCAGGCTATCCAGGCCTGGGAGCTACTATAGCATAGAGATACTATGCATATTGTACTGTACTGTACTGTACCGTATTGTATGTGGGCTAAGAGTGTGATGTGGGCGCAGTGATGATGGAGCAAACCTTTGGCAGCTGCTCAAACAGGGCCCCCAATTGCAGCAGAATCACCAGCATCAACAGGGCAGAGACCAGGGCGGAGAGCTGAGCGCACACACACACACACACACACACACACACACACACACACACACACACACACACACACACACACACACACACACACACACACACAGTCATAAGCCAGAGCACATGAAGTAGGAGTAAGAGTGCACATGAACAGATCATGGAAATCTGTATTTGATTGCTAATGACTGCTAATGAATATGTTGGTGATTGACATTAGAATGTTTGGTTACACTTTACTTGAGGTTGTCAACATAAGAGTGACATGAGCCTATCATAAATATGGCATGACATCATGAACATGACATGACGTGACACTCAGTTTTATCATTAATAGAAAATAGTAGGTTGTGTTTATAGTAGGCCTATGTTATGCTTGTATTTATAGTATGTCTATGTTATGCTAAATATTGCATTGGTGCAGAGAAGTAGGGGTGTTGTGGATAAAAAAAAAGGAAAGGAACTGCCCTAAACAACCTTCTCCACCTTGTTTGAAGTGCTGTCCGGTTGTTCGAGAACCACTGAACTAAAGAATCTTTGAAGTGTAGTTCTATAGGGTGGCCTGAGCTCTGAGAACCACTGAACGAAAGAACCTTCTTCAGTGTGTTTGATGTGAACTAAAGAACCTCCTCCAGTGTGTCTGAAGTGTCCAGTACTAGTTCAGCTCCCACCTGGGTCTTCCCTCCTGTGCTCTCCTGCACCATGCTGCGGGACATAGACGTGCTGACGGCAAAGCACTGGAACATTCCACCCACAGAGTTACACAGGCCCATCGCCAGCAGCTCCTATAGACAGACAGACAGGAGAAATAACTTACTCACAGCAGGAATCCAGCAGTATTTATGGGGAATGAAGTAGGATGTGGTTCATCCAGGTTAGCCAAAATTTGCAGTTTTTAACAGGCAACGAAGACCAAAAATATTACACAATATTATTATGGGAAAATATATGAAATGAAAATATGAAATGTCTGCGAAGATGAAATTTAAAAAAATGAAAAGATGAAATGAAATGTCTGCGTCTCTGACTTCTCAGTCACCTACTATACTGTGGTTGACAGCAGCTCTTATTCAAAACCAACTTCAGTTCCCACTAAGACTGAACAAGAGGTGGCCCAGTCAGGACCTGTTTCTCGGCTTTAGTTTATATTCCGATAGCGCTGCTCAGAACTTTATCTACTATTGGGATCCATATGTGGGTGCTCTGGCTTTTGTCAGACGGGCAGAGCGTGATGAAAGCAATCTCTGCTGTGAATGCCACAGTGGCTGGACCATGATACAGCTGTAGACTACCAACACACACTGTGTCAGACACACTCACTCACTCCAGTCAGGTAAAGTCAGAGATCCACTGATACTTAAGCAATATCCTGACTTTCACCAACACAACATCACAAGAAGTGATAGTGATCAGTCATATACAGGGGGGAAAGCAAGCAGGGGAATGCAGTTCTGCAGTTCTAAATAAATAGATAAATTCATATCAACAAAGAATGTCACCCCATTCTTCTTTGTGCAATAAAATATGAAAATTAGTAAAATATTTTGTCAGTTTTTGTAAATTATCCCACAATCATGATTGTTATATTGTTTTGGCATGTTCTGACATGCTTCCAATTGTGAGAGATCAGAAAAAAAGGAATATACACTGTATATAAATGTTTCATTGTTGCACCAACATAACATTTGAGAGTTCCCCTCCTGCTAAATCCCATTTAAACCACTGGACATGGCCCCCTATATCGACATCAATAAAGCTCTCCTCTCCTCTGCCTCTGGCCAGGGCCTGTTCTAACCTTTTCACTGCCTTAGGCCAGATTTGAGTTTTGCCCCCTCTTTTCTAGAAATAGGTACTAGTGAAAAACTGAGGGACAAAAAGTAATAAATGTACTATGATGCCCCTCTGATATTTCTGTGTGTTTGTTGTGCGTTTGCCTAGTTCATCTATGCTTAGAACCGGCCCTGGCTCTGGCTCTGGCCGTGTGTACCTCTTGGCATGGGCTGAATAGAGGCTGCCTGGCAGTGAGCTGGGCTGCTGGAGAGGCCAGGCCTCCTGGATTGCTGTGTGTTGATTGACACAAGTATATTTCTGCTATCTGATTAGCCTGGTATTTGATATTGGTATTAGAGGTTCACTGTGTTCATGTTACTGCTGCTGCTATTCTTAACCCATGGGGCCATCCATGTCTAACCCAGATTTCATCTTACCTGACGACCTGAGCAAGGCTTCCTCTGGTTACTATATTTAGTCTGGTAGGTGCCTAGTTTCCACTCTACTCTGATTAATCCTCTGGCTGCCCCGTGCAGGGAGTATCGTACATCGCAACAGGAGAGGAAAAAAACAGGAAATTGCCAGGCTGAAAGGGGCCCCCAAGATTGCATAATCATTTTTAGTAGTTTGTTTAGTTGGTGGTGTTTTTCAATAAAATAGGACTTTGGGCATAAGCTCAACACAAATAATTATATTAATGAAAGTTACTGGCAGGGGCACCGCTAGGGGGAAAAGGTTAGGATGATTCTAAGGGCCTGCACTGGCAGGGGGGCCAAGAGAAAATTTTGATATTAAAATCAATATTTGAGGGGCCCAAAATAATTTTTTGTCAGAGGGCCCAAAATTTCTAGCAGCGCCCCTGGTTAGTGGAAGATTCTAATAATGTGGTTCGTGTACAATAAGTGTTTATAGGGGGAGGTGAAGGGCAGCCACGTCCTGCTTGCTCGGAGCCTCCTAAGCACCTTGAAACAGCTCCGGCCTCATGGGTGCTGGGTGCTAGGTGGGCATGGGTGTGGTTGGTTGCCGTGGCTACCTGGTTGCTGTCAATGGTGTAGCCGTGCTTCAGGGCGAACATGGTTCCCAGGGAGGCGGTGAAACCGAAGCCAACCACAGCCAGAGCGAAGGCAGGGAGCAGCAGGTCCTGAGAGAGGGAGGAGAGAGGAGGGAGAGAGGGAGCAGAGAGACTGCACAGAGAAAAGAAAGAGAGAACAGAGGGGTGAAATTATGTTTCAATGTGTGAAATGATGTTTCAATGTGTGTGCTCTCGTGTTAAAGGTAGGACATGAGTTGCTTTTCAGGAGCAAGTTTTACTTTGTTGCTTTAAAATGACATTCACATGTCGATAGCAAGCAAATAATTAAATGCTCCGACAAAAAAATAAAAATTGGTAGAAAGAAAAATACCCATCCAATTATTTTAAGCAACCAGTCAAAATGATTGAAGACAGGGGAATGGTCTTCTAAATTGTATATTTTCAAATGTCTGGAACCCTACCTTTAAAACTAATTGGACCATCAAGTAAGACTGATGATGAACACACACACACACACACACACACACACACACACACACACACACACACACACACACACACACACACACACACACACACAATCAGGATACTGACCCTGTGGGAACTGTTCCCACAACCTGAACTCTGTAATTTCCAGAGAGATCCAGCTGCCAAGACAAGATGGTGGCGAAAATGACCTAAAAAAAAAAAAGAGAGAATCATTTCTATACTTGTGCATGTGCATGTAAATCTCAATGGGGGCTTTCACTGAGTGTAAATGAGGCTGCAAGAGTGAGGGGGAGAGAGAGAGAGAGAGAGAGAGAGAGAGAGAGAGAGAGAGAGAGAGAGAGAGAGAGAGAGAGAGAGAGAGAGAGAGAGAGAGAGAGAGAGAGAGAGAGGCAGGGAAATGAGAGCAGTGTGTGTGTGTGTGTGCGTGTATGTGTATGATTGCATGTGTATGCGTGTGTGTGTGCATGTGCTTCTGTGTGTGTGTGTGTGTGTGTGTGTGTCTGTGTGTGTGTGTGTGTGTGTGTGTGTGTCTGTGTGTGTGTGTGTGTCTGTGTGTCTGTGTGTGTGTGTGTGTGTGTGTGTATGTGTGTGTGTGTGTGTGTGTGTGTCTACTCACTAGTACAAGTTCCCATGGCACAGGCATGGGTAGCTGCTTTTTGAAGTAGTTGTTGAGCACCTTTCCCCCAACCAGAGTTACCATGGAAACGCCTGAGACAATTAACGCTCCAGGCGATGCCTTGTCCAATCCAGACAAAACATCACCCAACATCTGACACACACACAAACACACATGTCTGCTCAATGCATACTGTATAATGAGAAGAGAGAATGCCACAATGTGTTCAAATGAAATTCACAAAACAATTGAACTCTCATCAGCACCACACAGTTGCAATTGGACAGGTCTATTTATGAATTTACTCACAAACTTAAACCTACATACAAAAAACACACTCTAGTCCTAGTGAGTGAGCACACACACAGACGCGTGCGCGCGCGCACACACACACACACACACACACACACACACACACACACACACACACACACACACACACACACACACTGATAAGATTTTAAAAAGGCATGGCTGAATGCTGAGATTGTTATCTAATCCTCTGAAATATTCATTGAGATCCAGCATTGTTGTATTGCTCAGGGGGGTAGTAGGCACTGGCATACTAGGCACACGGGGGCATAGTAGGCATAGTCCCTGGATCTGGATCTTTTTTTTTTTTTAAAGAAGGCATTTGTTTATTATATTATTAACATTATATTAATAAGGCCTTGGTACCAGTTGTAGCAGTGACTGCATACGTCAAGCAAACCTCTCCAGTAACACCTCTACTGTCATAAACAAATGCAACTTAACAGCATTTTGGACTCTATGGCCTAATTGCACCCTGGGTGCAAATAGACACTCCACCATTATAACCCTGCTTTGTTAAAATCGTGGACCCACTAAATAAAAAAAAAAAATTAAAAATCCACACTACACCACTATGTATTGAACATTTATTATATTATATTATATATTAAAAGTTATATTTATGTAAGTCGCTTTTGATGAAAAAAAAAATGCAAATGCTAAATGCATAAATGTAAATGTAACATTATTATATATTTATTTTCAGGAGGACAATCAGAGGGCTAATCGTTCACACCTCTCCAGCTCCACTTACCCATAAGACAGCGCAGACTCCAGCATGGCGGCGCACAGCGATGCCTGCCAGCAGGGGCAGCTGATGGATGGTGACGTGGAGGGCTGCTGCAGTGGTGTAGCCCCCTACTAATGGCCTGGAGAGCCAGCGACACACACCCCCACAGCGCAGCACACACAGCACAATCTACACACACACACACACATCAACTCGCATGAACATAGCACATACACACACACACACTACAGCGCACAGCTTATACACACGTCAAACGAGTATACACACACATCAGTGCGCAGGGACACAGTAGCTCTTGTACACGTAGAGCTGGCAGACACGTACACGCACACATTGACTTCAGTCTGGTAGACAAGCAGTGAGTGATAATGAGTCTCTGTCTCAGTGCACTGGCTCTGTACTACTGTCTAACGTGTCTCTGTCTCTGTCTCTGTCTCTGTCTCTGTCTCTGTCTCTGTCTCTGTCTCTGTCTCTGTCTCTGTCTCTGTCTCTGGTCTCTGTCTCTGTCTCTGTCTCTGTCTCTGTCTCTGTCTCTGTCTCTGTCTCTGTCTCTGTCTCTGTCTCTGTCTCTGTCTCTGTCTCTGTCTCTGTCTCTGTCTCTGTCTCTGTCTCTGTCTCTGTCTCTGTCTCTCTCTCTCTCTCTGTCTCTCTCTCTCTCTCTCTCTCTCTCTCTCTCTCTCTCTCTCTCTCTCTCTCTCTCTCTCTCTCTCTCTCTCTCTCTCTCTCTCTCTCTGCTCTCTCTCTCTCTCTCTCTCGCAATTGTTCAGCTTTTGGTAATAGCCTGTGCATTGCAGTCCTGTCATGTCTCCTCTTGTCCACTGCAGATTTATCGATTTTAGAGAAAACCTTCTGGTCTTGTCTGTCACAGTTTGTTTGTTTGCTTTACAGACCATGACACTGGCCTGCGGTCAGCTAAGACAAGAAAAATAATGTATTATTCAGTCATGTGACTGTGGACTACCCCTGCATACCAGTGTGTTTATTTGCCAGTAGAAAGGGACATAGACATAGAACATAGAAAGACAGACATAGGACATAAAAAGACTGTGAAGCATTCCAATGGTAAAACAAAATATATTGTACACTGCATGAGGAAGTTCTCTATCTAATCTAGTAAATATTCTTAAAAAGAAAAAAAAAATCAGTGATTGGACTTGAGAATGGCACAATTCTACCCCTGGGGCTATAGGAAGCTAAGACATAACCTTCTAGGAAGATGTAGCACTGTAACATGGATGCAATAAACTTGAGCTTGACCCAAAAGGTGAGTGTGTATAAAACTATTTGTGTGTGTGTGTGTGTGTGTGTGTGTGTGTGTGTGTGTGTGTGTGTGTGTGTACCTGTATAAGTCCGCACATGATGGTGAGTTGCGCTGCCACACTCACTCTGGCCATGTCAGTGTCAGTATCACTTGCGTTCACCCTGTTGCTTGGCAACTTTATATCTCCCACCACTGTCCCAATCATGATGGCAAGAATGGAAAACGTACCTGCAGTACACAGAACATCCAGATTATAGATTACGACCCCAACACTTACTGCCTGAGCTCTTATTGACCTAAAGCAGCACAGTGGATTCATCATCAGTGGATTAAAGGCAGTCGCACACCGGCTCCTACAGCATTGCGGAGCACTTTCGAATTAGAGTATTTTCATTCACCTCCATACATCGGCGGTGGTGGCAGAGTTCAGCACTGGTGTGTGTGGGGATGTATTGAAAACAATGTCAGAGCCGATGTGCGGACCAGCAAAGTGTAGCTAAGTGGCAGTGCTGCTCACCCACTGAGATGTGTCTGGCATAAGCTGCTCTATATTTATATTATGTATGTGTTTACTGTAGTAAAATCCATACAGTACATATACCAAAACAAATAACAAATAACAATAACAAAATAAACAAACTATTTTGGTGAGTAGGTAAAAATGAAATAAACGCTATAGAGATTGTTGTTGTTTCGGTGCTTTGCTCACCCACTGAGATGTGTTTGGACGTCTTCTTACTCTCTTCCCACACAAGTAACAGTCCATCTCATTACCATATTGCAGCGCCCACTACAGGATAGTAAGATACACTGCACTCACCCACTGAGATGTGTTTGGACGTCCCAAAGATGAAGTAGAGGAGGATGGGATAGAATGAGGAGTAGAGGCCGAACACTGGAGGCACAGCGGCTAGCATGGCGTTAGCCAATCCTGGGGGAGAGGGAGAGAGAGAGAGAGAGAGAGAGAGAGAGAGAGAGAGAGAGAGAGAGAGAGAGAGAGAGAGAGATGAGAGAGAGATGAGAGAGAGAAGAGAGAGAGAGAGAGAGAGAGAGATGAGTGAGATAGAGAGAGAGAGAGAGAGAGAGAGAGAGAGGGAGATGAGAGAGAGAGAGAGAGAGAGAGAGAGAGAGGAGGGGAGATGAGAATGAGGAGAGACAGAGACAGAATCTCCTGAGTCTGTGAATGTTGACCTGAGTGGGTAAGAAGTCGAGGGTTAGAGGTCAAAGGTCATACTGACCCTGTGGCAGATGCATGATGCCCACACTGATGCCTGAGATGAGGTCTCCAATGGCGTTCTGTTTGATGGAGTAACGGGGCAGCCATGAGAACACAGGCACACTGGAGAGGAAGCAGCTCTTCATACGGGGACCTGAACACCTACACACACACACACACACACACACACACACGCATACACGGACACACACACAGACACACAGACACAGACACAGACACACACACACACACACACACACACACACACACACACACACAGATATAAATCATGTGGCGAAAATACATATGCTACATTCTTCTGAGAAAACAAATGTCCATAAATCGCCATGAGCTGAATGAGAAGTGTTACTGGAGTAGCCACTGTTGCTGGAGAGGAACCCATCCACACTCACCATCCCCTTGGCTTCAATTTATCCAAAACTGACTGGGACTCCTTTCTCACCCGTCGCCCCAGGATATCCAATCGCGCTTCATTCAGACTGAGGTTGTTCAGAGGCTCAGCCACCTCACTTTGACAAAGGCTGTTTGAGTCCATCTAGTATACTAAAAAAAGAGCAGAGAACTTGCATGTAGCATACTTCTTAGCTCACACACTACACTAAAACTTCTTACTGACTAAAGTGAGGTTTATGACAGGACGATGTGTTCAGAGTAGGACTCTAAAGTGTAGGTGGGTAGTATGAAGCTAATTGCTACCTTGCCACAAACCAGAGCAGTGTGTAGCCTATAAAACTCCTTCTTTGAATGTCAGTGTGTGTTTCTGTTTCTGTCAGGTCTCCGTGAGGAATGAGCATAGCTCAGGATCTCAAACACACCAATAAACACCAAAAGCTTCATTTAAAATCAAAGGACATACTCAACCACAACAAACACACACACCTAAACACACACTCTACACACACATACCCACTCTACACACACACACACACGCACACGCACACACACACACTGTTGAGTGCTTTAATGAGGTCCTTTTGTCTGTCATGAGGGGCCCAGCTCCACACACACACACGACACACACACACACACACACACACACACACACACACACACACACACCACACAAGCCAAACAAGGCCAAACAGAGGCAGTACGATAGTTACTTGCTTTACCGAAGTCTCCACTCCCACCAAGTCATGAGGTAGGCCCAGCTAGATTAGCGCTGGCCTGAGCTTGTAGGGTAGGCCTAATTCCTGCACAGGCAATGTAATGGTTCCCTCCACTCCCAGAGAGTTTCCCAGGCTTACATAAGACCGTCCTTTGTGAATAACGGGCAGTGCAGTGTGAGATCTTGGAGCCGAGCCAAAGGTCCTGGCAGTGGTACAACCCAAAGGCAGCAGTAGCCAGCCAGCCAGCCAGCGGGGAGGGAGGGTCAGTCTCGTCTCTGCAGCACAGACTGGAGCTCAGCAAACACCAATCTAAACTTAGATTTACATCCTCATAAAAAAAACGGCTCTTTGACCTGTACTGCTATTGTTCTCTAGCTTGTACAGTACTAACAGGTATCACCATTCCTCACCACCATTCCAAGGTGACCAGATTTTTCCCCCTCGGAATCCTTATGATCCCTCTCTTTCTTCCTCTCTCTCTCTCTCTTTCTCTCTCTGCTCCATTCTCCTTAGGATTCCTCTCTTTCTTTCTCTCTCTCTGCTCCATTCTCCCTAATCTTAAGATGGGAACGTAGGCTACCTACCGATTTTCACTGTGTTGTACTCGATGTGGGACAACTGGGAGTCATTTAAGAGCACAAACATAAACGCCTGTGTTTTTTAATTTCTATTCTTGCCATCACTGGTTAAGTGGTAAAGTATTTCAGATATTTCAGA
Source organism: Sardinella longiceps (assembly GCA_027497455.2). Lineage (NCBI taxonomy): Eukaryota > Metazoa > Chordata > Actinopteri > Clupeiformes > Clupeidae > Sardinella > Sardinella longiceps. Next base: position 223 of record JAODXP020010178.1, on the reverse strand, counting down.
TTCCCCTGCAGTCCCTCTCTGCTGCGTGCCAATATTCCAAGCATGCAGTGCACTGCAGCAACAAGTTGAACATCTTGCAAACGTGCCAGAGGAACCTGAGACTAACTATCTCAAATGAGCTGCAGCTGCTTAACAAGACACAGCTGCATGACAGTGTTCTCAGAACGCTGACATAACATTCTAATGTTCTAATAGGTCTTGTTGTTCTTGTTGATGTTGGGAC